>ML797538.1:250127-272957 GCA_009831015.1 Picea engelmannii
AATTGTCAGAGAAGAAAGTCAGGTGTGAAGCCTTAGAAGAAGAGATAGTAAAAACCAAAAAAGAAATGGAGAAGTTTAAAGGATTGTATCACCAAAATCTGCCAAGTATTAAAGCCTCAGAAGGATTAACCTCCATTCTAAATAAGAAAAGAAATTCAAAATTGAAAGTTGGATTGGGATATGAAGAAGGATCAAGTAGTGATCATCCAAGTAATACAGAACCTATCAAGTTTGTCAAATCCTCAAACATTGACAAAAGTCACTCTGTAGAAACAAAGAAGAAAAATTAGCCACCAAGAAGGAATGAAAGAAAAAGCACCAGAACCGAATTTGTAGATCAGAAAGATTATTGGTATGAAAGAAATCGACCTCTTCAAAGAAGACAGATTTTTTCAAGGTACAAAGATTTTTTCTATGGTTATTGTTTTTTCTTCTCTAATTTTGGTCACAAAGCTATAAAATGTCCTTTAAGATTTAGATATGAACAATCAAGATATTCAATGAATAACTATCTTCCACAACAAAGATTGAGACAACCAAGCAACAAACAATTATAGACTATAAATCATGTGATGACTGGGAGAAGGACACAGGTGAAATGCAAGAACAATTATGAGTATAAAAATCATTATGATCTGTTATTCAGTGAACCAGAATGTTACAACTACCATAATTATGGACATAAAGCTGCAGACTGCCACTTAAAGAATTACAAGTCAGATTTGATCCCCACTACTAAAAATGTCAAAGTTTGGAAGAAGAAAGTAGATGACAAATGTGGACTAGTGCTATCAGCCCAAAAGAAAAAGAATCCCTGGTATATTGACAGTGGATGCTCTAAACACATGAATGGAGACAAAAGTAAGTTTCTAACTCTAAGTAATAGCAAATCAGGGAATGTAACTTTTGGAAATGATACACTAGGAAAGATAAAAGGTAAAGGAATTGCAAGTTTGAGTAATGGAAAAAGGAAAGTTCAAGATGTGTTGTTTGTAGTATATTTGAAACATAATCTACTTAGTGTCAGTCAATTCTATGACTGAGGGTTTGAATTTGTTTTTACCTCTAAAGACTATAGAATAAAATTTGTGGATTCAGGACAGCTAGTTGCAAAAGGTATAAGAACAGAAAACAATGTCTATGTATTAAAAGAAGAAAATGAAGAATGCCACTTAAGCAAATATCATGAAAGTCGGTTGTGGCATAGGAGACTTGGTCACCTAAATTTTGATCACATAATCAAACTCAGAAACAATGGGGCAGTAAAAGATCTTCTCAAGATATCAAAGCCATATGACTCTGTTTGTAAACCCTGACAGATAGGAAAACCTACTCGCACTTAGTTCAAATCTAAAAACTTTCCTTCAACAGAAAAACCTCTCCAGTTAGTACATATGGATCTATGTGGACCATCAAGGAAAGAAGGTACAGGAAAAGAAAATTACTTTATGTTAATTATTGATTGTTTCACCTCTTTCGTCACCTTAGTGAGAAAAATAGAGGTGCTTGCAAGCTTAGTTGGGTTTACTGAGCATGACAACTGCAAGGAAAAGGGTTAGAAAAAGAAATATAAAACAACAACTAAGAATTAAACTAAGAAATAAAACAACAACTAAATTTATAAACATAGGGACATAAGGACAAAAGAAATAATTAGACCCATGTCACCAATGATAAGGCTGATATTAGTGAAAGAAAACACCGAGAAGCAAGGGGACTATGTGTCCCTTCTTCCTCCAAGGGAGGGCTCTTGGACCCCCACAAGTAAGCTCTTCTTACAACTTTGAAAAGGAAAATGAAAATGGTGAAAGAATTCTTTGCTAATCTACTCAAGGGGTGAGATGGATTGCCCAAAGCAATGATGCAAGTATACTCTTGGCAAGGATAGAAGAGTCCTCAAGAGAATAGTGGCAGCATAACTTTGCCATGAAATTCCTTGAAAAATGAAGTGTATCCATGGCCTTTTTATAGCATTCCTTTGAGCCATTGTTCAACTAGTTTGTAGTGTGTAAAGAGGCTAATTAGGGCATTTCTAGGTCTTTCACCAACCATCTAGTCGAATCCAGTTCCGATTTGAGTGTCAAATCAGCTTGGAAGCTGAACCAGAAGTGGGTGGGAGGCTGACCACTCTCATAAATGCATCGTTTCTCAGGTGCACAGCTTCTTGCAACAGTCGCACATCGTGCGCCTGTGCATGAATCTTACGTTTTTGTTTCGCGCATGTGCACGGGCGCCCAGTGTCTTCATAGCGCCCTTCAATTTTTCACTATTTTGTATAGTTTTTTACCCTTTATGAATGCTTTTGTGTTAATTCAGGTCCATGGATGACTTCATAACTATTTGACGATGATGAATTCTTGTAACCATTTGCAGATGAAATTTCAGTGATAAGAGATGCCCCCTGATGGATGAGGTTAGGAGCATATGTATAGCCAAAATCCATCAATGTTTCTTCTACTGAGCGTGTTGTTGTAAGAGAGAGAAATAGTGGGATTGTCCAGAGCGATCCGTTGGAGGGAAAAAGGAACCAGTAGAACCCAACCTTCCATGAGGTGTGTAAAAAATAAACTGTGTACAAACGAGGCGGGCATGCCCCATGCTCTTGTCATGTAACTCAAAAAGAGGAATGAAGTGTTGGTGTAGACAACTACAGCGCCCTCGGGGGCAGCCATGTTAAAGGCAGAAGACAATTATGTGGATGAACATACTCTGAATAGTAGGCAGTGACAGCAGTAAGAAGTATCACAGATTCTGTGGGCATTGATAGCCGAACAAAGTTCAGAGGTCTTTGGCAAGTAAAAGAACTAATTGCAATAGTTGAAAAGTAAGACCCACCGTAACATGAAAAAATGTTGATGTCGAATGTTATGGGGGTCAACGAAAATAGGGAGTCCGTTGGGAAAGCTAGCAAGATGAGGAGAAGGAGTATGTGACTGATTTGCGACATGATGTAAGACTATCAAGACTCCCATCCCTAAAGGGTTTTGAAAAACAACATGAGTGTCAAAAGTGAAAAATGGTTCTATGAATGGGACAACTCATGTGGGTAAGAGTGCTACCGGGTGACGGTACCGAAGATGCAAATGGAGGTATTGGTACTGCAGAGGTGGAAATGGGGATCCTAGAGGCAAATGTCAGAGGGTGTGACTGGAAATGTAAGTGAGATTCAGAGGGAATGACTACATGCCAGTGCTGAGTATATACCTGAAGGGGTTGTGTTGATGTATGATGACCAAGTACCTGTACACATGAAAACCAAATACCTAACGTGAACAATATCTGAAGAGAATCGAATATATGAGCATGTATTTGATAATTTTGAAGATGTGCATGTGTACCTGGTCCGGGTATGAAAAAGGGTGTCCCAGGGGCTTAGGATGAAAAGAGACCTAGGGACTGTCATGATGTAGATGACGGGATTTTGATCCCGTGGCTGAAGATGAATCGAGAAATGGATTCCCAGAGCTCCCGAAATGGTGAGTGGAAATTTGGCAAAAAGGCCTATATATAGTTGTAGGGCCCACATTGCCATCTCATTTGTACTTGCTGCTATAGTGACTGGACAAGAAGTATTCAGAGGAGATTTGGAGATTCTGGGAGGATGGGGCATCTGATCGAGGACCAGCGAGCTTTATGTTAGTGGTCTGATCATCCTGCATAGAATTAAGGTTTCATTTTTTGGGCAGGGGCTATATGGAGGGTTGTACAGAGGGTTTGATGAGTGTGGGCCCCATGTGCGTGGGCGATCTGGAAGTAGGCATGTACATGTGTGTGCATGCCCACCGGATAGGCATGCATGGGGCTACTGGTAAGGGGGTAAAGGTCACACACTATGTGCGCGCCTGTTGGCTGCACAGCTGCGCATGTGTGTGTGGTTGTGTATTGGAAAGGCACGCTCTAAAGAATGTCTGTAAGTTGAGCAGGTGCGCATGCATGCGCACCTGAAGGATGAACAAGTGTGCCTAAAAGTGCACCTGTGTAGTGAATAGGCATGCATACGTGCGCACCTGTGGAGTGAACATGCACGCACGTGTGCACAGCTGTGGGTTAAATAGCTACTCCTTGGAGGCAAGGTTGACGGGTGTAAAACTTATCTTTTTGATGTTGTTGATGGTCCATTTGGCTAACTTAGGACTGTTTTATGTGGTTGTAGGTGAGCTTTGTGCACGATGTCGGTTGGTTGGTGAGAGAGGGATTGGTCCCAGCTGCGAGACACCGTGGCTATTGACGAGCCAGGTGTACATGCGACTTTGGTAGCCTGTGGGTTGCTGAATTTATTTGAGTGCCCATTGATACGGGTGCAGGAGTATCTCCTGCAGTTTCTCATCTGGATTTGGAGTTTGGACCTACATTGCTTCATAGTGCGGGGAGAGCAAATTGCCTTCACTATGGTGGAGGATGTGTACTTTTTGATTGGGCTCCCGTTTCAAGGAACGCCCCTACCAGTGGAGCCGTTGTTATCGACGGATGTGCCGCTACCGAAAGTTGGTTGGAGATACTGTTCGGGGATGAACTTTATTTCCGGCACTGTCATGAGCATTGGGGAAATGGATGCCCTAATGCATCGTTGCATAGCGATGATGTTTGCGAGAGTTTATGGGTCTCTGGAGATGCATCAGATCAGTGGTGGCTAGCTGATTATGATGGAGAGAGTCTTGGCCAGTGAGCACTTCGCCTGGGGGCTTACATTGCTTGCCAGGATGGTAGGGCAGCTAGATCACTGTTGGTCTATGGATACTAGAGAGTTTGCCTTTGGGTCCATCCTAGTGGCCTAGTTTCTGGAGAGGGTGCCTATGTTGCACCCAAGGATTTTATTGGGTGCGCCTAGGGCACGAGAGCCACGACTAAAGCGGTGGTCAACTGTTTTGCTTCACCATGGTGGTGGCAAGGGAAGCCACTTCTTTACTGCTGAGGTGGCTCAAGTGTGGCGGAAGATGCCACAGGTGATATTACAGTACCCCTATGTCGGGGTTGACTTCCGAGAGGATCCGAACATGGTGCTACCTCCAGGGGAGGTGTTTGACCATCGAGGTATGTTGATGATGTTGATATATATGTTTTTTGTTTGAGATAGCATGACATATGTATATGATATAGATGTTGATACTATCTGTTGCTTGTGTGTATGTGCAGATGTGGCACCTCGCGGGCGTGAGGTGGAGTTGCGGAGAGAGTTGACTCGTCAGGAGGCAGAGAGACCGCCGCGGGGAGGGCCGCGTGCTGGAAAGAGACGTCGGTATGAGGACATTGCGGCTCAACTAGATGATGTGGAGAGAGAAGCGAGGAGATGCTGGTTTGATGACCCTGGTGCTGGGTCATCACATGCTCCTCCGACGGATGCCGAAGTAGATTTTGAGGACATATGTCATCACTTGGAGGCGGTGTTACAGGACATGCCTGAGGGCATGTGGTCACTCATCCAGGATGAGGACATCCTAGAGCAGTGTGTGGGGATTTTGCCTACATGGCAGGCCATGGTACGATGGGCAGTAGTAACTGGTGCTATGATGATCGGACGACTACCTCTGGGGCAGGAGGGACCAGTAGGGGGTGGGCAACCAGCGCCTAAGGCAGGGGCAAGCGGTGGTGCTCTAGAGGCACCTTGAGTGGTGCTCTATGTATTGATGTGTTTTTGTATATAGGCTGGTGAGCCCATTTTTGTACCGAGGTGCTTCACTGGCCTGCGGATACTTGTATTTTTGTATGTAAACATTTGGATAGTACTATAGACCATTTGGTATATACATGAGTATACATTTTGAGATCTATGTGGTGTTTACATGTGCTTTGTTAATGTATTGATGATGTGTAATCTATATATGCTATAACAGGCTGTTGATATGTTTATGTATGTGTATAGGTAGCTTAATGTGATATATGCCAGTCTAACACAATATTAGCTAGGTTGTCTATAATTTGATTCAATTGTCTTGGAATATGTGTAAATGTAATGGAATCAAAATGTCAAGATAAAAGTCTAACCTGGAGGTATTTGCGAAAGAGGCAAGGATCATGTACGTGGTACACATTGTTGAGCTGGAGAACGACTAGTTGAGAGTCGAGGAAGACGCTAAGGTGACAAATACGATGATGTTGGGCATCGGCTAGGAGGCCAATGATGGCAATGTATTCGGCTTGGTTGTTGGTCGTTGAGCCCAAACATATGCTGCTCGAATGGAGAATTTCTTGTGAGTGGGTGTAGAGAACCGAAGCGACCGAAGCAAGATTTTGTGTCCAACAACTAGCGCCATTGGCATAACCGATGTGGTAGGCCGGTGGAGGAGGTATCTGTCAATAGCACAAATGAGAGTTTAGACGTGTGGGATGGAAAAAATATTAAAAACCATATAAAATAAATAACCTAAAGTAGAATGACTATGTTTAAGCATAAAATTTCTTTAAATACAACCCGTTGATGGGTTCTTTGAGAGAGAGGCCTTCGGGAGAGGCCACGATGTATGCACCTTTGGTGAGGCAATGTTGGATAATGTATGGGCCATGCCATAGTGACTCTAATTTGCCATGGCCAAGGGTATCATGAGTGATATCGTAAGCCAAAATGAGGTCGCCTTCGCGAAATGAGCGAAGGTTGACATGTCAATCAAAGGTAGCCTTTGATCATTTTTTAGCTGCCTCATTGTTCTGTAATGAAGATCGACGATCTTCATCCAGAGACTCTAAGTTCAGCAAGTGCTGCTCTATTGGAGTAGTGTCGGGTAATAGCTCAATTGCGGTGCGTAGGGTGGGAATTTCACACTCGATGGGAAGAGTGGCCTTAACCCCATGGACTAGAAGAAATGGTGTGAAACCAGTAGCTGTTTTCACAGCCATACGGTAAGCCCATAGCGTAGAAAATAACATATGATGCCAATTGGTCTTATGTTTATTAACTGTGCACTGTAACATGGTCTTGAGAACCTTGTTAACTACTTCGACCTACCCATTAGACTGAGGGTAATATGGTGAGGCAAACTCATGAGAGAATCCTAACCGAGATAAGAGTTCAACAAAATTCTCATTCTCGAAGTGTTTCTCGTGATCAGAAACAAGTTGGAGTGGTACTCCAAAGCGAGATATGACATGGTTAAAGAAAAAACGCATCGTGGTGTCAGTGGTGTTGTGAAGGTGGGCATAGCTTCTACCCATTTGGTGAAGTAATCGACTGCGACAACAATGTATTTGTGACCATTGCTGGATGGGGGATTACAAGTCATGAAGTTGATGCCCCATTTACAAAAAGGGTCGGTAGTGATGAATGGATGGAGAAGAGTGGGTGGTGCTCAAGCTTTTTTGGTGTAAAGCTGACATTTCTCACATCATTTCATGGCGTGAATGCAATCGTGAAACAAGGTAGGCCAAAATAACCTTCTCAGATAATATTTTGAGCATTGGGTATTCCCGAAAGATGGCCCCCACATGCGCCGCTGTGGCAGTCATTCAAGACTCTATCGACCTCGCCAATGGTCAGGCATCGACGAAGAATGGTGTCGACTCCTCTCCAGTATAGGATGTCTCTGATGAGGATATAGTGAGGGGCCTGATGGTGAATACGACGATGATCATCTCGTGAAAGGTGGTTACCGAAATTTTGAGTTCGTAGGTAGACGAGGAGGTCGTCGTACCAAGGATCATCCAAAGTGATGTAAAAGAGGTGTTCGTCGGGAAAGTCAGTATTGACAGGGGCACTGGTGGTGTCAGAGGGGAGGGACATGACAAGTTTGGCGAGAAAAAGGGATTTCTTGCTCTTGGGTGTTGAAAATTATAGATCGTAATCCTGAAGGATAACGATCCATTGAGCAAATTTTCCATTAATTTGCCAACGACTGAGCAAGTATTGCATTGGGTTAGTATCTGCTACAACCTTAGTTGTGCAAAGTAGAATGTAGTGACGCAGTTTCTGGACTGCGAGGATGAATGCAAGAGCTAGTTTCTCTTCGTGTTTATACATCAAGGGTGGCCCTAAGAGGTTTTTACAAACGTAATAAATGACATACTCAGGATTTTCATCACCTAGCTGAACGAGAACTCCTGCTATAGAAACAACTGATGCTAAGACGTAGAGGATATAGTCACGATTGTAGTTAGGTGCACTAATTAAAGGGGGGTTGGAGAGCACCAGTTTAATATCATCAAATGACTATTGCACATGTTCATCCCAGTGAAATGGGATGTCATGACGTAGTAACTGAACGAAACTGTGTGCGCGAATAGCATAGTCTGGGACAAATCGCCGTAGAAAGTTAGCTTTTCCTTGGAGGCTCTGGAGTTGCCGTAAATGTCGGGGAGGTGGCATTTCGGTGATAGCTTGGACTTTGAGGGGGTCGACGGTAATACCGCTTTGGGAAATGATGAAGCCGAGGAGGTGCCCTGTGGTGACACAGAAAACGCACTTGAGGGGATTCAAGCGGATGTTGTACTAATGACACCGTTGGAAGATGATTCGCAAATCATCAAGATGTTGGGTGCATTTCTTGGATCGAGCAGTGAGATCATCCAAGTATGCGAGGATGATATGAGCCAGATCATGAAAAATGTATGTCATATCCCGTTGGAAAGTTGCGCCAGCATTCTTTAATCCATAAGGCATGACATGATAGGCAAAAGTACCCCAAGGGGTAGTGAATACGGTTTTGTACTGATCGGTTGGGTGAATTTGAATTTGATTATAACCAGAGAAACTGTCGATGAAGGACAGAACCTTGTGGCCTGTGCAGTCATCGACAATTTGATCAATGAAAGGCATGGGAAAGTTGTCTTTGGGACATGCGTGATTGAGATCACGAAAGTCCGTGCAGACGCAGATAGTGCCCTGTTTTTTGTTAATGGGTACAGGGTTGGAAACCCATGATGTATAGGCGATGGGGTAGATGAACCCAACAACACGTAATTTTTCAATTTCGGCTTTGATGGCCGCTGCTTTGGATGGGTGTAGCGGTCATTGTTTTTGACGAACTGGTGTAATGTCAGGCTAGGTGTCGATGCGATGTTTGATGATAGAGGGATTGAGGCCAAGAATTTTTGTGTATGACCAGGAAAAAATATCCCGATATTCCTGGAAGAGGGCTTTATAGGTGGTGATTTCTTGAGGAGTGCAAGCAGCTCCAATGGTGATTTCTTCGACGATGCCATTTTTTATGGAAATGTCGATTTTAATGATCAGGGAAATGTTGGCCATGTTTCCTTATTCAAAAGCATCAGGGGAAAGAATGGGGTTTTTAAACCAGTCGATAGGCCCTAATGGGATAAAATCCTTGGTTTCAACTGCGTAGATGGGGTTTTGGTTAGGAGGCATGGAGGCTTCTTGTGGAAAGAAGAGTGTGCAGTGGTGTAGTGCATCCCATGGGTAGTCTGGGTTGTTAAACTCTTCGAGTATTTCCTCGTCATAGTGGAAGTGATGGGAATACAAGGGGTCATGAAGAGTGATATCGGTGACTGTTGTCGTGTGGCTGCCCCCTGGTGATGAAGAAACAGGGGGAACAATGCAAGGAATTGGTGATGGTTCGCTTGACATAAACCAAATATCAAAGTACTGAGGAGTACCCGTGGTAGTTGGGTGTAACATTCCCATAGGGAAATGAGTGGGAGAGTTGGGGGGGTTGGGGGGTGAATCCTCAGATAAGTCATATAAGAACCATGGAGGTGTTGGAAGGGCCTCGGGTTAGGGAGAAATGACATGAAGAACCTCTAGTGACGAGGTAAGGTCAACTATCGAATCTATGGGTCATTGAAGCAGGGTCAATTGGCGTTGCCTGTATTCAATGATCATAGGACACTGGTATGTAAAATGATCTAATGATTCACATAGAGAGCAAGGGAATCTCATATGTTCATTGACTGAAGTTGTGACATAATGGATGTTAGTGATGTTTGGTAAGGATGACATAGTAGGACTGGGGTTGCTCTGGAAGCTTTGGCGTACTATGGCTAACGTCTACCGAAAACGTGGCAATGCTAGGCAATGGTGGGTATAATGGCCATATTCTGAACATATAGTGCAAGCGAATTTGGTTCACAACCCTTTACTACTGGAATGGGGGGTGGTAGTGGCAGTACTGGCAATAGTGGCGAGTGTTGGGGGACTTTGATTGAGTGGAATCAAATTCCGTAACTCTGGTAGAGATGGGCAGTTGTTGGTTTGGTGTCCATCTTTCTCACATAGTGCGCAAGGAGGTTGGATGCGTGGAGGAAGTGGATTTGTGGGCTCCTTCTTCTTTCTCTTGCCCCCAGCTGTGGCAGGGGGGTTAGTGAGTGGGGGTATAGAGGGTATGGTGGGAGTAAGTATGGGAATCTTCATTGGGATTCCTTCCTTTTGGGGGGGAAGGGATGGTTGAGGGACCATCTCTGGTGGATGTAAATACCAAACTGGAATTGCTAACACCATATTAGGTAGGGTAAGCATTGCGGCTACCTGGAAAGATTCGATGCCCGGTGGAGGGTAAAAGAAGGGGATTTGGGTGATGGCTTGGAGAACTATCTCCCAAACTGGGATATGTCCTTGGGGAGAGGTGGAATTATGGACTGGTGGGGTCGACGAGTTCGCAGGAAGCTCATGAGGGGGAAGTTCTACGACTAGAGGGACGTCAGATAGGATGGAAGCCTCCCTAGGAGGAAGGGTATCCTCTGTGTAAGTTCCGTTAGATGATACGACACATACTTGATTAGAAGGATGAAGGAGTGGTGGCGCTCCATGGTAAGTTCCTAACAATGATGGATCCTTGAAAATTCTGGGACCCATCTCGACAAGTGGGTATGCGTCGTGACTCGTGTGGATGAGAGGAAGAATGTTATCGATGTTGGTAGATGGGTTAGGCTCATAATGTGAGACTTGGTCAATGGTAATGATCTTCCCATTGTGGGGGAACATAATTGTCTGAAAGACGGAAGAGGAAACTGCCTTCATAGCATACATGTAGTACGACTGAACATGATATTATAATTGAGTGGGGCGTCGATAACTTTGATGTTGATGAGAATAGTCTTTCCCCCGAGTTCTATGGGGACATTTTGGAAGAGCCCTTCAGGAGATGATGGCCGTTCGTCATAACTCATATGGTAATGGTAGAGGGTATGAGTTCGGGTGAACCAAGTTTCTACCATACAGATTTGAACATGATGCATGTAGATGCACCTTCATCGATGATACCCCGATGAACTCTGATGTTCCGTATTTTTGCTGGGATTTGAAAAGCGATCAAGGCTCGAAGGCAAGGTTCTCTGCTATCGAGATCAAATATAATGAGTCGAGTATCTGTGGGGCGACTGCCCCTAAGGTGGAAAGTAAAGATTTTCGTTAAGTGGGACAAGTCTGAAGGACTTCTAAGACTGACATGGCAGCCGGGGTTTGTGCTAAGTCGTCAACCAAACTATATTTATGAGATGCCCTAGCCTGAGGGTTGTGGACATTCCTGCACAATGGGATGCGAGGGATGCGAAGAAGTGGCTCTATGTTAGGGCAAGGGATCACCAACGGGGGTCCCGTTGGTGCAAGGTTTGTCTGTGGAGGGATGGGAGGAGACTCAGTAGGTGCATGATACTAACGATTACATGTTTGCAGAAGGATTTCTTCCTCACTAGTGAGGAGGATTGTGTGATCTGATGGATTGTTTGGGTTGAGGTATTGTCCCACCTGAGGTGGGGGATCTCGCATGTCATGTTGGGTGTTTATCACACCTTGGTGTGGAATAGGATTCTACAGCATGGTAGTGGGGGGTTGTTGCACGTATTTTTGTGGTGTCTGCTGAGGGGCAAGCGGTGCTGGAGGATGGGGTAGACTTCCTAAGTCTTTCAACCATTTGAAATAAGCGATTTGGGGGAAATGATGAGTGTAATGGCCGAACTCACCGCAAAGAGCACAATGGTAGTTGGTTTTAACAGTATTTTTATTTCTCCCTTGATGCCTATTATTATTTCCCCCCTGGGGGTTTTGATTCCCTTGGTTCTGGTTTCCCCGAGTGGGTTGGTTCTACAAAGGTTGATTCTTGCCTTGACCTGGGTTGTTGTTGTTCCTGTTTCATCCTTTCTTTTTGGCATTGTTCAACGAATGGGTCAGATTTGTCGTATTCAGCTGTTCAAAATTTTGATATTGTTGAATGGGAGAGGGTTGAACAAAATTCACCCCAGTATGAGGATGTGGGGGAGCCATGGGTTGTGGGGGGCCAGGAAATGGAAAGTATAGATTCTGTGGTGGTAACGATCCGTAAGGTACATAGGAAGGCGTGGTGTTTTCACTAGTACTATAAGCTAAGGTAGAGGGGGTACCAAAACTTGTTTGAATAGGTGGGTGTATGGGGGGTGCCGACAGTGGCCCACTGATGGGTGGAGGCATAGAAACAGGGTATGGTTGTTGATAAGGGGGTGGGGGATAATAAGAAGTGCCCCTGTATGCCAGTGGGTTTTGAGGTGTTACATACATTGGTGGTTGTTGGGGTTGTGTACCGTGGTGAGTGGTGTTACCAATCAGTCTGTCTATTGAGTGAGACATCCCAGGTTTGTCTTGGCCAAATGGCATAGGTTTTGGGAGATCAGGAAGTACAGTGTATAAGTACCCTGATTGTGCATAGATGAGGTCATACTATTGAGCCTTATTGATGGCTTCCTCTTCAGATTGAGGGAAGGTGGAAGCTACATCCTTACCGAGGAGAGAGACAAATGATCTAAAAAACTAGTCAAGACATTGTTATTTGGTGGTTTCTACTTTGCACAAACTACGTCGCCTACGCCACTCGTGAATGTGATCAACGATATGTGTGGCTAAGGTTTGTTTGAAATTAGAGAGTAGTTCCAGACCATTGTCATGGCGGATTGGTAATTGGAAGAAGGTCAAAAATGCTTTGGCCAAGGATTCAAAAGTCGCATGGGACCCTGATTTTTCATCTACATACCATTTGGCCGATGGGCCAATGAGTGTGCATTGAAATAATCATAGTCTGATGGAATCATCCATAATTCTATTGGAAGAGCACCATAGGTGAAAGGTCATGACATGGTTGGTAGGGTCATTGCCTGCCTTTCCTTCAAACTTGGGTATGTCTGAAGGTAGTTTGGTGGGCATTGCAGGCCATGTGGGGTCATGCAATATAGGATCATTGGTGAGTTTTCTTAGAACAGGTATGTTGAGAGTGGCCAAATATGGAATCTGTAGTGGGGGGGGAGGATTAGCTCCAGCCATGGTGTAAGTGTGTTGTGAACCTGACCCTTGAGGGGGTCTAGGTTGGTTGGTACTTCCCCCTTGAGAGGAAGTTGGTCCCCTGCTTCCATGTAAAGGAGGACGAGTGGACGAAGGACCTTGGGAAGTGGACCCAAGTAATGTGGAACCAAGCAAAGCTGATCCTAAAACAGTAGCACTCACAGGAGTGTGTGAAGGTGGTGTCGATCAGTGTGCAAGACCAGACACTCCCCATAAGATAGGAGGGAGGTTTAGCAAGCATCGTGAATGACGGGGATTCTATGGGTCCCCTATGATGTCCGACTAGCTGAGTGAATGTGTGCAAATGGTGGTGAGAGTAATAAAGAAACAAGAGCCTTTGTGTTGCAAATTTTGAACTTTACACAATATATATATCCAAATCAAAATGTAGTCAAAAGTTCATCATACATAAAGCGTTTTGAAAAAGAAGCATATATGTGGATAAGTGGGTTTTTTCCATGTGGGGAATCAAAAGAAAAGAAATGCTCGTGTCCTAGAAGACATAATGTCCTTCCGCTCAAATAGCACTGGACCTTCCAATAGTACTCAACAGTGGGGTTTGAAGTCACCGAAAGAGAAACTAGTGAAGGATGAAATAATTGGTTATAATGAGGGGTAAAGGGGGCATATCCTGAAAGAGCTAGCGATATTTCCCAATAGCCACACAAAATCCAATCAAAGTGCAATTTCAGCCCACAATTGCCACCTGGGTAGATGTCCTAAAATTTGGTCACTAGGTACCTCGGTCAAAGTGCGACATTTAGATTTTTAGCCTAAGAAATGGGTCACAGGCTGGATCCTGTCCAAGAGGTGGGTGCCTCAAGGGGAAATGCACAGAACAACTGGACCTCGGCCTTCAACCCTTCACGGGTATCTCCCTGCCTTATGGTGTTAGGAACACTTTACTTGGAGGATTTTCAGTTCCCTATTTGACAACTTCTATGGTTTTGACAATGTGAGAACCAGATAATAGGGAGTTATTTGGATGCCTATCCCCGAAATCCTACCTAGACTAAAAAATTTCTTTTGGCACCTCCTGTGGAGGAAAACTTAGTGAGTTTTTAGAAAAAATTTAGATGTAGTTTTTTTGAGAGGTTGGGGGTGTGAACCAACCTCGTTGAATTAAAATGGGAGTGGATAGTTTTGTCAAGAAAAGTGTGGGGTGTTTCAGAATCCCTTTGGAGGAAACTTACTTTGACCTCCACGTTTCAAGAAGAAGCTATGTGAGTGATAAGTGACTTTTGTGTGTGAGTGAAAGTGTGCCAATTTTTAGTGAATTAGGTGTCACCTTGCTGCATGTGGACTTCACTTGGTCCTTACAAGTGTTGATTACCTAATTAACTAAGTGCCTTTGGTATAACCTTGTGTAATTCAAAAGTCCCTAGGAAGCTAGCATGTGGACATGTGGGTCCGTTACTATCCCTTTAACTCCCTATTGTGATGTAACCTAAGAAAATATTTGAAACTATCCTAGATTGATCATGTGGGCTAGAAGCAAGGGGACTATGAGTCTCTTCTTCATCCATGGGAGAGCTCTTGGACCCCTACAAGTAATCTCTTCTTACAACTTTGAAAAGGAAAATGAAAATGGTGAAAGAATTCTTTGCTAATCCACTCAAGGGGTGATATGGATTGCCCAAAGCAATGATGCAAGTATACTCTTGGCAAGGATAGAAGATTCCTCAAGAGAATAGTAGCAGCATAACTTTGCCATGAAATTCCTTGAAAAATGAAGTGTATCCATGTCCTTTTTATAACATTCCTTTGAGTTATTGTTTAACTAGTTTGTAGTGTGTAAAGAGGCTAATTAGGGCATTTCTAGGCCTTTGACCAACCATCCATTCGAATCCAGCCTAGATTTGAGTGTCAAATCAGCTTGGAAGATGAACTAGAAGTGGGTGGGAGGCCGACCACTCTCATAAATGCGTCGTTTCTCAGGTGAACGGCTTTTTGGGACAATAGTCGCACATCGTGCGCATGTGTGTGCGCACCGAGTGTCTTCATAGCGCCCTTCAATTTTTCACTATTTTGTATAGTTTTTGACCCTTTATGAATGCTTTTGTGTTAATTCAGGTCCATGGATGACTTCATAACTGTTTGATGATGTTGAATTCTTGTAACCATTTGCGGACAAAATTTCAGTGATAATATTGATGACTATTCTAGACTAACTTGGGTTGCCTTTTTGAAAGAAAAATCTGAAGCATTTGAAAAATTCAAAGTGTTTAAGGCTCTGACTGAGAATCAAATAGGAAAAAGATTAAAGGCAGTAAGGTCTGATAGAGGAGGAGAGTTTAGTTCAAGGAACTTCAAAGAGTTCTATGATAAACATGGGATCAAAAGAGAGTACACAATTCCAAGAACTCCACAACAAAATGGAGTTGTTGAGAGGCAGAATAGGTCAGTATAGCAAATGGAAAGATCAATGATGAATGAAAGGAACATACCTCAGACATATTGGGTGGAAGCAATTCATACAGTTGTTCATATCCTTAACAAAGCTCATCTTAGGCCACATAGTGATAAGACTCCTTATGAACTATGGTTTGGAAGACCTGCTTCAATCAAGCATTTTAAAGTCTTCAGGAGTAAATGTTATATCAAGAACAATGATGAAAATATTGGCAAATATGATGAAAGGGATGATGAAGGTATCTTCTTGGGTTATGCTACAAATAGTAAAGGGTACATATGCTACAATAAGAGACTGCATAAACTAGTTGATTGTATAGACATAAAAGTTGATGAAGAAATCCCAGTCAGAAATGTAAAGAGTGTTGAACCAAGAACATAATATATAGTTGAAGATGAAGATGAACAGGTCCAAGGATCAGAAAAGGAAGAATCTGAATCAGATGAAGATACGAATACTCCAACTGACACAAATCAATAGAAAGAAGCAAAATCACCTCTCAGAATTGTTAAAAAGAATCATCCTAAAAATCAGATAATTGGAGATATAAATAAAGGAGTTCAGACAAGAAGGAAATTAATTAAAGACTCAGAACAATCTCATGTTTCTTTTTTATCTATGACTGAACCTAAAAATTTTGATGAAGCCAGCAAGCATGATGATTGGATTAGATCTCTGAATGAAGAACTAGATCAGATTGAGAAGAACAATACTTAGGAGCTTGTCCCTAGACCTAAAGATAAAAATGTAATAGGTTCCAAATGAGTGTTCAAGAATAAAATGAATGAAAAAGGACAAATTGTTAGAAATAAAGCCAGTTTGGTATATAAAGGATATGCACAAGTTGAAGGTCGGGACTTTGATGAAACTTTTGCACCAGTGGCAAGATTAGAAGTCATCATAATGTTTCTTTCTTACTCATGTCATAAGAACTTTAAAGTTTATTAGATGGATGTTAAGTCAACATTTCTAAATGGAGATCTAGAAGAAGAAGTTTATATGGAGAAACCTGAAGGATTCTCATTGACAGATAATCCTAATCACGTCTACAAGTTGAAGAAGGCCTTATATGGACTGAAACAAGCACCACAAGCTTGGTATTATAGAATGGACAAATTTTTACAAGACAAAGGGTTCAAGAAAGGTATTGTTGACAACAATCTCTACATTAAGTCTGAAGGTGATAATTTACTAGTTGTTTTGGTTTATGTAGATGATATTATTTTTGGTTGTACTAATGAATCATCTGTTCAGTGGTTTTCTAACTCTATGCAAACAGAGTTTGAGATTTCCATGATAGGAGAACTATCATATTTTCTTGGCTTACAAGTAAAACAAAGTTCTGTAGGAATATTTATCTCTCGGGAAAAATATTTGAAAGAGATGTTAAAGAAATTTTAGATGGAGGATTCCTCTCTTGTTAGTACACCTATGGTGGTTGGTTGCAAGCTGAGTAAAGATGATATCTCACCTCATGTTGATCAAAGGTCATATCGCTCTATGATAGGAAGTCTTTTGTACATCACAGCATCACGACCTGACATAATGCAAGTTGTTGGAATGGTAGGTCGTTATCAGTCAGCACCTAAACAAAGTCATTTGGTAGCTGTCACAAGGATATTCAAATATTTGAAGGGAACAATGAATTATGGTCTGTGGTATCCAAGAAATCATAATTTTCAGTTAAATGCTTATTCAGACATAGATTGGGCAAACTGTGTTGATGAGAGAAAAAGCACCAGTGGAGGATCATCTTTTCTGGGTGACTCATTAGTAGCATGGCTTAGTAAAAAGCAAGGATCCATTTCATTATCAACTACAGAGGCAGAATACATTGCTGCTGCTACTTGCTACACACAAATTTTATGGATGATACAAACTCTTGCAGATTTGAATGTAACTTACACTGATCCCATTCAAATTCATTGTGATAACACCAGTGCCATTAGTGTCTCCAAGAATCCTGTTCTTCATTCCAAGACTAAGCATATTCCAATAAAGTACCATTTTCTCAGAGAACAAGTTACAAACAAAATTGTTCAGCTAAATTATATTCCTTCCACAGAACAGATTGCTAATATCTTTACTAAACCATTAGCAGCGACCCCTTTTGGATATCTTCGTCAAAAGTTGGGGGTTAGAACTTCTTTTGTCTAATTTGTTCACCTGGTCAGGGGGAATACTTATTGCATATATGGTGTATTTCTAAGATTCCCCTAGTTGACAAGGGGAGTATGCACTGCAACAACTCAGGGGGAGAGTGTTTCTTCTTTGAAACTGATGTCAAAGGGGGAGAAAGTGTGATAATTTCAGTCAGGATGTGATTTCAAGGATGCTACAAGAAAGTTACAGATGTGATTTCAAGGATTCTACAGGAAAGTTACAGTAGTTGCCATCAATGCAAAAGGGGGAGAATGTTGGCAAATATTTCACAGACAGCGCATGCTTGTATGCTTGTCATTGATGGAAAGTACAACAATAAAGATGGCATGGGTATAGAAAGTATGTAATAGATGGGCATTATGAGAAGATGTTGCAAAGAAGATTCGAATAAGCTCAGAAGAGATAGTGCAGAGGATTGTTGGAAGATCAACAATGGCAAATATCAGCTTGATCAACAACAACAGTGATCGTTGGATCAAAAATTCAGAATTCCTGATGGTTGTCAGATCTCAATGTAGACAAGAAGAGTGTGCAGATATGGAGGATAGATCTCTGGCTTTAGATCCGAGCACGAGGATTGACCATCGTAGGATCCAGGAGAATCTGCATGATCTTTAAAAGTGCAAGGTGAAGCGAGTTCGCAAAATCCCAATGCAGACACAATGAAGACTTGTGAAATCATGAAAAGATCCTGACCATCAATACACCATCAGATCTGGACCATTGATCCAACTCCATTTCAGAGTTTCACGAATCGCGACTTGGAGAGGAAAGAAACAATGCAACAAGAATGTCAAAATCGCGATATGCGAAATCGTGATATTATTTGAGCCGTTGAATCAAGATTAGATCTAGACCATCGAATCATAGGAAAAGTGGCAAGCAATTGAAATTTCGCTGACTTGGAGTCAACGGAGAATGGTGTGGAAATTCACGAAATGAGAAATCGAAAAAGCGCTTTATGCATAAGCGCGTGGTCACAGCCATTGGTCACATCGATGGAATATGGAGGAGGAAGCTAGAGGTGCTAAGCTTCATCACTGGAGTTCTGAAATGCCGAAAAGTGAAATGTGAATTTGCGAAAAGCACTTTATGCATAAGCACCTGGTCATGGCCATGGTCATATAGTGGAAGGAGCTAGCGCAAAAAATCTCTGTATCGGAGTTTTGGATATCGCGACATGAAGTGTCAAGACACTTGGCCACAGGAATGTCGAAATGCTGAAATCCAATTTAAAGGAAAGATTAATAAAGCTCATCCAATGGTGCAGATAAACTTGAATATGATCAGAGGGCTACTATTCTCTCTCATAGTTAATTCATCAGTTACAAATCAATTAGCAAAAATGATTCATGGTTCCTGATCGATTGGTGTTTCAATTGCTTAGACAGTTTTTCTTTTGCCTCAGAAGATTCAAGGTGTAACTGTTGTGGGTGTGGTGCATAAAAGAAAAAGATACAAACTGTGCGTGGTTTGTGGTTCTGGACGAAAAATGAATTAAACTGTAAGAAAGGGAAAATCACAGGATGCGCAGTGTGAGACTAAAAATATTTACAGTGTGAGATAAAACTCAGAGAAGAATAACAGATAAGGAATAGACTTGAGGTAGAGCAGAATGACAAAACAAGTTGAAGCAGAGAAGAATTGCAGAACAGACAAAGGAAGAGAAGAATTGCAGAACAGTTAGAAGAAGACCAGATTTACAAAATAGAGAAGAAGTGGTAAGAATCGATTTATCTGTGTAGTTGGTTGTTTAATCTTTCATTTAATATTCCAGGGTGGTTGGGACCTGCTAGGGAGGACTTTTTTCCTCAAAGGTTCAAGTGGGAGCTTGAACACAAGGAGTTGTAGCTTCCATCTGGTTGCAGCCAAAGAAACCAGGGTGGTAGGGTGGTGCAAGGGAGAACAAGTGTTCTCTGTTATACAAGTTGGAGTCTATGTAACTGGAAGTTGGTGCTTCCATCTAGTTGGTGCTGGAACATTAAGGGAGTTGGCGCTTCCTTCTAGTGGGTTCTAGAGAAACTAGAGAGTTGGTGCTCTCAAACAAGTTGGAGCTTGTAAAACAGAGGTAGTAGCCTCACATTGAGTTGGTGCTCAATTATAGATGATGTATAAAACTTAAAAGACTGCCTATCATTTCGAAGAAAAAGAGGTTTTCTCCCTTTATGGGTTTCATTGTGAAAATTTGTCTCTGTGTATATCTTATTTGTGACTGATGCTCATTATTTATATCATCTATATGTTGTATAATATTGATGGTCACTTGAAGAAAATTTAAGAATGGTTTAATAGATTTATAATTGTTTAAGCACAATAACAACTAATTCTCCCCCCCTCTCAGTTGTCTTAGTTATTTCAACAGAAATAACTAAGGAATGGCCTATAGAGATCCTTATCCCTATTGACCCCATAGAACTGTCTAACCCCGAACTAATCAGAAGCCCAGTGGTCACTCGTGAAGGGTATGATAAAACTGGAACTAGCAGAAGGAAGAAGACATAAGAGGTACAGAATCTGAACAATGCATCCGAAGAGACTGCTTCAAAATCACCTAGTGGAGGAGGTGATGATGAGGAAGACAAAGAAGAGAACAATGGGAAAGAATATCAACAGAAGCAAGGTGAAGTAACACCACCACAGAATCCACCTGATGATGCAGAGCCATATAACAAAAGAAAGGTTTCTCCCATGAAACCCACATCACGAAAGAATTCAAAATCCAGTAAGACCAAGCTGTAGACTATGTTCACACTCAATGATTTCGACTTCATCATTGCATTTGTATTAGATGCCTCAAATGATATTTTGTAGAGAAATGAAGATAAGAAAGAGATCATGTATGAAATAATTAAAGAAGGGTTGTGAGGGGTATAACAGGCCCTTCACTCCAGCCGCATAGTGTCCAATGTACCACCACCATCAGAAGAAACAAAGTTTGGAGCTGTGCCTACCCAACTTCACATACTAGCCGATGCAACCGAAGCTCTCCTTCATCATACATAGGAAGAAATAGAATAGGCCACAGTGGCCCTGAAGAAAGGACAAGAGGAAGTGATAGAGAAATGTTGAGTTGCGCAATAGGAGAAGGATGACCTCTAAACAAATTTTAAAGAGGAGAGAGCGCATATCGAGCATGAGAAAGAACAACTGCTCGCGAAGTAGGTTGGAATAAAAGAAGCAGTTAGAAGAGTACTTCTCTTTGTGATGGGCTTAGAGGAAAAGGAGGAAGACCCAGTGGAGCATCAAGTAGTGAATCTTTCTAAAGCCATCCAACAACTTCAATAGAGAATATAATATCTAGAGCTACAAACAATACCAAGTACTCTGCAGAATGTGCAAGACCAAAGAGAAGCCATTTTCCAGAGTGAAATTGAGAGGATCATAGCATTAGCTTTGGAATGTAAACAACTTAGTAGTATAAGTGCACAGACTTACTAGTGACTTACTAAGGACCCTGAACTGAAGACATTGGAGTCACAACTCCAAGAGGCAAAGCAGCAAGCGGCGACAGTACAAGTGCAATTGAAGCTCCTGATAGTAGTTGAAAGAATGAAAAGATCCCAGGAACAGGGAATTTCTTAGCAGAAGGTTCATACCATACAGAGCAAAGTCATGGAAGTGACTTAGAGGCTCCAACCTATCTAGGACAAAGCTTGCCAAATTTTTGAAGAGATTGAAGGTCGAGGAGAAGAGCTAGAACAAGTAGTCACTTCAGTAGAAAAAATTTTATAGGGACCTGTGAACAAGGAATTTATTCAAGATTTCATCAAGTAGGAGGCCTTGGCAAAGCAAAAGGTTGAAGTAGCTCGATCCAGGCTCGAGGCATTTGAGGTAGAATTACCCAGAGAATAGTGAGTCAGGACAAGTCATAGGTGAGTGTTGGGGGACTGTTGGCCCTTGACTAAGTTTTGAAGATCCTTTGTCACTTTTGACCTATTTTGGGACTTAGACATGTTGTCAAAGGTGGAGTGCAAGTCGAAGTGGAGATCATGGGATATCAACCCCTTGTTTAGGGATTTTGGGGTTTTGGGCTATGTAACGGGTATGGGGATGTTGGCCCATGGGTTTACCCATGCTTAGGCCTCTTTTGTAATGTATAAATTGATATATAGGTGTTTCTAAGGGTAATGAGGCCAATGTGAGAAGTGTGAATAGTTGTGGATGCTTTGTGCATGCTATGTGTTAATAACTTGCAGAGCTAAGTGCAAGTGATTGTAAGAAGCTTGTGTAGATTGTAAGAGGGATTTGTGTTGTAACCTAGCTCAGGGAAGGAGGATCTGGCATAGTGTGTGTTGATCTCCTATCCTATGCAGAGTGGGTTTTGAGGCTTGGTGCATGTAAGGAGATTGACAGAAGATAATAAAGAAGATGAATAGTTGGTGGATGTATCCCCACACTAGGGTGAACCACGTATATCCTGTGTTATGGTCTCTTTGTGCATTATGTTGTATGTTAGTGATGTGATTTATGCTTAGTGTTGATATCTTTATGTATGATGCATCTAGTCTAATAGCTTAGTTCTTGGTAGGGTGACTGAATGTTATATCTGATCTATCTCTCCATTCTAAGTGCTTAAATGTGTTTGATCTTGTTGAATATTGCGTTGTTATGTAATTAGGGTTTAGATCTGCGATGTGAATAAGGGTTGATTACTGATGAATGTTAACTTTTAAGTTCTTTGTTAGAGTATTATAATCATAGATCGTTGTCCTAGCTAAGGTTGCAGACACTATAGTCCTGCAACCACCCTTGCCTCTACCTTGGGTGAGACTTCATCTACTTCATAGGTGTTGTCGAAAGGGTCGATAGTTAGGGTTTTGTTCATGCATTGTTGAAGCGTTGAACCCTGGGTCTACCCCTATGCCAACAACATATTCAAAATATTTCAATACCAAATGGTATTCAATGCTTTCCACTTTATATCTATGTTAAGCCCTAATGTTGGCTCATTACCCCTTAATTGGGGCATATTAGAGTAGTAATGCTATTTTATTTATGTCGGCTTTAGGCCATTAGTTTTAATTTAGATTAGTAATGTTATTTTAATTATGTCGGCTTTAGGCCATTA
>ML797538.1:278249-319003 GCA_009831015.1 Picea engelmannii
CATCTTGTACTTGAACATTTAAGTGGGGTAAAAGGAGGTTGCCCCCTCGAAGAGGCTTATTATCTGAAATTATCTCTTTTTCAAGGCGTTGAGTACTTTTTCTAAGGTTTTTATATGCTATATTGATGTTTGGTTCTTAACAATCTAGCTACCTCTTCCATATAGGCTTCAAATATTTGACACCCCTTATTGAAACTCTTTTTCACCTACATGGATGAAATTTCTTTAACAACTACAACTCTTGGAATTCTTTGGATTTTTCTTTTTTCCCTCACCCATCAAGACAAGTGGTTGTATTTTTGTAATAGTCTAGGATATACTGATGTTTTCCCAACCAATCCATGCTAACTAGACATTCATATGAAACTAATGGTATGATGTTCAAATCTACCTTTGTGTTGATTCCATTCATGTATATTGGGCAATCTTTAACTAGCTCATTGATTTTCCTTTTATCCTATGTGGCTAACTGAACTAACCAATATTGTTCATGCTTAATCTTTTGTAAGTGAAATGTTTCGACAATGTTAGAGTTGATGTAACTATGGATAGCTCCAAAATTAATTAAAATTGGTATGGGATGATTATCAATCTTACCTTCCACTTCGATCATGGAAGATTGATATTATGCTTGCTTGTTTTCTAAGGATGCATAAATCATTGGCATGTTTCCTCCCATATATTCAATTGTTTCATCTTCTTGAATGTTGTGAACAATCCTCATATTTTCACCTTTGTGAGGTAAATCCCTATATACGTGATTTCCCTCACATCCCCAACATTGTACATGTTGCTTCCTTGGCCTTTTCCCAAATGAATCTACCATCCTGGTCTCATTTTGGGTTGACTGTCCTTGCTTATTTTCTTGTGAGTTGTTCTTGAAAATGGGTGTCATAAAAACATTCTTCCTTTGATCCCTCTTTCCTTTCATCTTGTCATTCCAATATTTTTGGAACATTGGCCTCCCTCTATTCTACTCATAAATATGTTTTTCTCTCCTTATGGATTCCTCCAAAGTCTCGGGGTTATCATAGTGTATCTTTTCATTGTAGAAGGAAGGTAACCGAGTCAGAAAAAAGTTGCATTTGGACCTTATCATCCTTTATTCATCCCACATACTTCGACAACTCAAAGAACCCCTTCTCTTATTCATCCATTTTCATGCTTCCCGACTTGAGTTCAAAGAAATATTTCATGTTCCTCTCATAGTAATGCTCGGACAAATATTTTTCCTAGAAATATCCTTTGAACTACCCACATAAGACCTTCCTCTCATCAAGGTGCTTTCATTTTTTAAGTTCATCCCACCACATAGCTTCCTTTCCTTGCAAATGGTAGGTTTCAATTCTTGTTTCTACCATGGAGGGATAATCATGCAGTTAGAAATATTTCTTCATTTCCAACATCCAGGCCTCGACATCTTCTCCCTTCCTGTGCTCACCATTGAAAGTTGGTGCCAAGTTTCAGTGGTCATATAGAATTATTCTTGTAGCATTGGACATGTACTTACACATTGGTTTTGTGTATAACATGTGGAATTCATCATTAATACCTCTTATGACTTAGAAATTTCACTTTATTAAAGTAACTATTAAAGTGAATTTCTTCTTATAATTAATTGAGTTTAATTTAATCAAATGCCTAAGTTTTTGGAATTAGTGAATTAAATTAAATATGAGCCATTGATCTCAACTATTGGTGAGATCTAATCTCAACCTTTGATAACTTTGGAGATCTAGGGTTTTGGATTTATGGTAAACTCAACATTATAAAAGGTAGCTAAGGTGAGAGGATGACACACACATAGAGTGAGATAGTGATATCTCATTGATTGGGTGGAGAAGGAATTTCATCCAAGTGTGCATAGGAAGAGGCCAAGGAAGGGAGAGAGGGAAAACAAAAGAGTAGTGGCCAACCAGATTGAAGGAAAGATCTTGAGGTGTGATCACTTATTTTTTTGTTTTGTACTTTTCCTTAGAGGGGCCATTTTCCTAGGATGGGAGACTTGATTTTATCATAATAAAATCATTATCTTGTTTGTTTTCCCTTAGGGGTGTTTTTTCATCATAATAAAATTATGTGTGCATAATGGTGGTTTAATGTTCATGGTTCCATTAATTTATTTAAAAATTCATTAAAACTGAGCCATGTTTTTTATTCAGTAAATATGTAGTAATAAGTTTATTACAACAAGGAATTTTCTATGAAATAATTTACCGAGTGTTGGGTTGGAAAACATTTAAAATGTTATCAGAGCTGATACTCTGTATAGGAAGCCAAGTGCATAGATTCATAATTTATGCAGGGCAGTTGTAGGAATTTCATTTTATGTGTAAGTTGCATAGGAAATATAAAAATAAAAATAAAAATAAAAGGGGAAACTTGGAAGTAGTCGTACGTACTATACATAATGCTAAGCCACTTTACATCCATATGACCATGTGGACAACTATTGAGAGCACCCATAGGTGTTGGGATATGGGGTAGAAGGTGTTAGGAGAGGGACACAAGATGTAGAGGGAACATAGGCTATAGGGATACCAGAAACCAGCTGTTGGGAGTAGTCGCAACTGAAGCCATAGCCGCAAATGCAGCTACAACCATAGTCACTTGTTGATAGTCAAGGGGATTCTGTATGGAGTAGCTACAATCCACAATCGCAAGGCAGTCGCCAAATCATTGGATGGAGGGTGTAGTCACCAATATGCATGATATGAGTAGTTGCAAGGCTACATGATAGTCTCCAAGTAGGCAACAAGGGACACAAGCCAACAACAAAGGGAACAAGTAGCCCCAAAAAGACATTGGGTAGTAGCAAGAGGTTTTGAGGAGCCTCGAGTAGGTTCAGGAAGAGGTATGGGCAACAGGTAGGAGGTCCAGGAAGAAGGAAATAGAGTTCCGGAAGTGGGAAACATATACATGTAGCGAAAAAATTGTAGAGCTCAAAATGAATTTACTCTGAGTTTGGAAAATGGAGGACAGAGGATATGCCATCACTTTCAAGGATGAACTAGTTCTTATTCAACTGCTATGATCTGACCTAGACTTATCTTAAGTTCATGGTGTCATAGAGGGAAAGTTATACAGGTTACATGGAAATATTGTAATTAGTTGATCCAAGGGGATATTGGATAATGGATCGATGCTAGTGGTAGAGAATGAGGAGCAGGGGGATCATAAGGGAAAACAATTTTCATAGACTTCCAGTGTGGGAAGTCAACCTTCAGGTAGGAAGGAGGATTTATCCCCTTCCATCCCTATCAGGAAACCCAAATTGTATGAGCTAACATTGATGGATGCTAAAGAGAAGGTTGAGGATCCTAGGAAAACATTGAGGGAGAGTAGGCCTTAGACAAAGTTTCAAAAATTCATGGAATTGATATGTTACGTCATTGAGGAGGAAATAATCCAGTAGGAGTAGCAGGATTTTTTAACACGAGATAATGTGTGTGACATTGTTCCAGGCTCAGAGGGAGAATGAGTTCTAGGTGGTTATTTGAGAAGTATATTCCTCACTAAGAGTGAGTATTGATGTTTGTATCATTGGACATGTACTTCCAAATTGGTTTTGTTTCTAACATGTGGAATTCATCATTAGTACCTCTCATGATTTAGGAAATTCACTTTATTAAAGTAATTACTAAAGTCAATTCCTTCTTATGATTAATTGAGTTTAATTAAATTAAATTCCTAAGTTTTTGGTATTAGTGACTTAAATTAAATATTAGCCAATGATATCAAGTGTCAATGAGATCTAATCTCAACCATAGATCACTTTGGAATGTAGATTTTTGAATTCGGGGTAAACTCAACATTATAAAAGGCATATAAGTGTGAGAGGTGGAGACAAAGGTAGAGTGATATGGAGAGATCTCAATGATTAGGTGGAGAATGACTTTCATCCAAGTGTGCACTAGAAGGGTCCGAGGAAGGGAGAAAGGGACAACAAAGGAGTACCAGCTAGTAATGTCAAAGGGAAAGTCTTGATATGTAATCATTTATTCTTTTGTTTTGTAGTTTTCCTCATAGGGGCCATTTTCCCAAGATGGGAGCTCTGATTTTGTCATAATTAAATCATCAAATTGTTGGTTTTACCTTAGGTATATTTCCAAGGATGTTTACCCAAAAATTATGTGTGCATAATGGTGGTTTTCTATTTATGATTCCACTAATTTATTTATTTAATCATTAAAATTGAGTTGTGTTTTTTATTCATTAAATCTCCAGTAATAAGTTTATTACAACAAGGAATTTTCTATGAAAACATTTACCAGATGTTGTGTTGGTGAAAATTTAACAACAAGCCTGTAATTGGTACTCATCTCTCCCATATGAAGAAAAGAATTCTAACAAGGTTTGGACCTTGGGTATTGCATTGGATAGATGCATGGTGGAAGTAGTCAATTTTAAAGAGTTGGTCCTCTAGTGCGTTGACAAATTTGACACTGAGAGAAGAGTTATTCGGATACAAGGGAAATCATTAACATCTTTGGCACCTTTAGTGTTCAGGATAATGTTGATACTTCCTGACCCCACTGTGATGTTAAAAAATGCCGAAGTTGATAATTTTATAAAATCTCATAGTGGGTGGATGGAGTTCCTTGAAATATTTCTTACAATCCTAACTAGCAATGCTAATGCTACACATGTTGAGGTATTCTCTTTAAAATATCCATATAAATAATTTGCATGGTTGTTTTCCAAAATAATTTGACACGAGTCCACAACCTCAATGCTAAATTATATTGAATATATTCTCAATTTTTGAAAATGCCATAATTTACTGGGCCAATACAATTTTAAAAGATATTTCATATCAATTGGGAAGAATTAGGAAGACCAATAAATTTTACAAGATTTTCTATCTAGTTTATGCAATAGTTTATTTTCATAATTTAGAAGATTTTACCAAATCTAAGAATGTATACTTCAAGAAAGATCCGTTTTCATTTTTGTGTCCAATGTTATGGAGGCAGAAGGCCCCATACAATTCCTATGAAGTACAAAATGGATTTGTGTCCTCTTTTAAACCATTGAAATATTTTGTCTCATTAAACTTTATGGATTTTAGAGGAAACCCTCTTTTCTGTGATTTTGTTTTTTCCGATAGACTTTTCACTATTGAATTATGCAAACAATATAAATATTGGGTGCATTTATTCAATGAAAAAGGAAAACATAAATTCATCCCATTTCCACAGAAAGTTGGAGAAATTAATATGAGGAAAATTTCTCATTTGGATGAATACACTACTCAATTTGACCAGTTCAATATAAAATAAGTTTAGGAAATTTAGGATTTCGACCCTAAGGATTTTTTTTTGGCATACATGCTTTCAATTATATACAACTCATCATTTAGTAAGTCTGTGCAACTGGAAGGAGGGGGAGATAATCAAAATCCTCCTAAAACATCTCTTGGAACCACCCAAGATGATATTGTGGCATTGAACAACACCAATGAATACTATAAGAAATTGGGCCGAGAAGAGACTGTCAGTTTTCACATGCAACTCTATGTGACTAATTTCAGATCTGAAAATTACTTCCTAGTGATCTAACAATAAAAACCTAGCTGTTATCACCGAATAAATTTACACTAAAATTATTGACTGAAAACATATGCAACAGAAACACAAGGATCAAATACGAATCATCAATACACATTAGACACAATTTCAGTTCTGTAATCTTGTTATCATTATACATCCCAAGGGAAAAAATATCCCTCCCAGCCAATACAATATCATCAAGATATGAGGACAACCTTGTCCTCCAAAGTCACCAAAATGGAGAACAACCTTGTTCTCCAATAACCATACAAATAAGAAAACCAAACCCCAAAACTATCCCTGGGAATATCCTCTGCACATGAATCTATTGTAGACCACCTGTACGGCCTGTTGATGTCACATGTAAACCTGTACATACCTTTACCTGCCCATAAAATAAGCTATGTGACTCACCTTACCAGAAACTCGTGTATATATGTTGTTTTCTCTATTGTAAACCATGTATACCCTATATGTGATTCATCCTTATGAAAATCGCGTATAGATGTGCTTTGTACTCATGCGAACCACATATTGTATGAAAAGTTCACTCCACACATGCAAAAAAAAATTATTCTCTCTTCAAGGCTAGATTCGCTACCTTCCAGACTTTCCCTTTGCTGAGATCACCAATCCTCCTAGCACAAGCAAAGACTCACTTATGATATCTCCATCATGTCTCTACACATGATCTACATGATGTGTAATGTCACAATGACCTCTCTTATTTATATAAAATCCTTATGGGTCACCATAGAATCCCCTACGCAAGTCAACATCAAATTAGGATTTCCATGTGGGTGTGAAGCCCCCAAAAAAGCCCACAAATCCCATCACCAAACTCATGAATACCCCACTCAAATCCAAGGGGGTTTCTCCAAATCAAAAGTGTGATGTGTTTCCCACAACCATTCCCACATGCTCAACACCTAGGGTTAGGTGAGAATACCTTCCTGAAGCTACAAAATCAACACTCCCTATTAGCCAGGAAGATATTCTCACCACACTCCATAAGTGGGAATGCCTCCAGATGATACCAAACCATCAAAACTCCCTCTTAGTGGGGGAGGAATTCCATTCTTCGTCATCACCTTAAGGTAGCTCCATCTCCCACACTAGATCCTCTATCGAAATCGCTCTCCAATCCAACTGATTGGATGCTCCCTTTGTCATCGAAGAAACTATTGCTCTCCCTTACTCCTGACTAGATGCATCCTCAGTTACTTAAGAAAGCCACATTGTCTTGCATGATCCCATCCTGGAAGACATCCTTCTCTTAGAATATTCCTACCTCTAAACTTCCTTTTTTTCCTCCTCAATCCATGGCACCTACCTAATAGTATTGGAAAATGCCTCTCTCCCATATGGACCTGAAGGTTATCTCCCACTAAGTGATGGACTCTTCCTTTGAGCCCCTTGACTCCCTTTGAGTCTCTTAACTCCCTCTTGAAGTTGGAATCCCTATGAGTCTACACAACCTCTGGAGCTATCTACTCCTTTTCCACTATCCTCTGCACAATCCTGGGAGGCTCCCTCTGAATGTTGTCTCCTTTTGATCCTGCTCAACCTCTGTCAGAGCTACCTTCTCCCTATGAATCTATGCTACTTGTGGGGTTTCCTTCCCCACCACTGATGTAGCTATCTTCTCCCTATGAACATGTGCTACCTGTTGGCCCCTTATCCTATACATATTTCCCTCTCTCACTCTAAGAACCATGGATGATCTGAAGCTAGATCGTCTGGACATAGAAACACCAATCCATCCATATAATCCATAAACATCAACTAAGTCTCCTCCTGGATACAAATAGTCCATATCCTATCAAATCCTGTCAATGTCTCTCGTGCATATATCCCATGTTGTTGTAGGAGAATACCCCTGTAGACATGTAGATTTCCTCTTGAGAGATAGACCCTTAACTCTAAGACAAAAAATTCCATTATGGACAATGACTCAACCTAATGTCTACTAAGTAAAACAAACAACACACGCTAAAAATCTAGTAAGCAGGCAAGCAAACAAAACCTTCTCATGATGAGCACACTAGTTGGTGATGAAATCCAACATCGTGGGAACACAGTAAGAAGGGGCTAAGATAGAGCGAGTGGAAAAGTTACGTTGACAACCTGCTTAATGGACTTACACCCTTGTGCAATCTCCCACACATAATTGTGGGTATAACCTCCAAGGTGCCTGAGTGAGTCTGGCCAACATCGATTCCAGGTACTGTGAAGACTTGCCCCTCCACAGTCACCTTGTTTAAAGACCCTAAAGGTATAGGTCACTAAGGTTACCAAGTACAACAGTGATGCATGGGGAAACAATCAACAGTCTGATCCACATGCAAGGGCAGGGTATCTAGCCCGAAATCATCTTGAAAGGATTCCACTCATCATTGTGGGTATACCTTCAAGCGAACCCCATAATACACATAATCTCTACACCAAGACCAACAAAGTAGGGTGAGTAACTCTGCTAGCCTTAATGTGACCTTGTGATTGACCCTTGTGTGAGAAGGGCTTCCCAGAACAAAATGCAACAATTGGATTTCACCTCTCCCTAACAAAAGATCCTATGTTTGTTTGCATCTTTGGAAAGTTATCTTTCACACCTATTCCAAATCCCTACACCTAATCTAATGTAGGTTTGTTACCAAAAAACATAAAAATGTCTAATCAATTTTATTTTAGCATTTGATTTTAGGGTTTTTGTTTACTCAAAGGTGTATGAGAGTGAAGATTGATGATGTCATGACTCGATTCCAAAAACATGCATAAGAAATGATAAGCAGTCTGTTCTTTCAATGAATGTCTATATAAGGGAAGGAGAAGGATTTTCCTTTCACTTTCAAACACATATACAAAGACCTTATGCAATAGTTCTCAATCAAAAATCTGATACAATGCTAAAATGTTTATGTGTGACTGATAATTATTTTGATGTAAAACTTCGTATGTTAATCAAACTTCAAGATCTATGAGATTCAAGTAACTCGGAAGCAAACTTCACATAAACAAAAACAAACCCTCGTTGTGATCAAACAAGGAAAAAAAAAACAAGTCCATACAGGAGGAAATGCTTCAAGAAAATACCTCAAAGATTAGAAGGAAAGGTACAAAAGACCTTTGAATCTCCTTACAAAGTTTTCACTCAATCAGATAAACGAGAAGAAAATGACAAATTGACTCTGAATCGTCAAGGACAAAGAGTTATTGCAAAGTAAGGAAAAATGTCAAAAATCCAAACAAGATATGATTAATTATGAGGAATCAAAGAATTGGAGGCTAAACAAGGACACACTAAGATAGCATGAACCCTGAGCAGATGAATCATCAAAAAGACTGAGAAAAAATCAATTTTTAAGAATATGTTTTGTAGAAAAAGGGGTAGCGCTCACCCAAAAGGGGACACAGAGTGCTCCAACACTTTGTGGAATACTTCAAGGGAGTTACAACACTCTGGTGATAAGGGTAGGGGAGCACTGGCCTATAAAAACTCAAAATTTTGCCCAGAAATCCAAAAACCTCATGAAAAATGCAAAATTTTAGTGTATAAGATGAATCCAAGAGCCAACAAGCACAACTAAGGATCAAAAACACAACATAGAGAGGGTTAGAGAGTGACAAAAGTAATCCAATACAATACCTAGGAAAGGAAATTAAAATCATAGCTCCTCTCCAGTGGAGTCACCAATTTCTGTTGTAGGAGAATCCCCCTACGGACAGGTAGATTTATGCTTGAGATCTAGACACTTAACTCTAAGACAGAAAATTCCATTATGGACATTGAAATCCCTTTAGATATGTTCAAACTAACATGCAGAGAAGAAGAAGAAAGATATGTACCTTATTAACGACGTTTGTCCCTTGTAAAGTCCAAGCTAAGCTTCAATCTTTAGCTCCCCGATAGGTCCTATGGAAACAAAGATACAAATAACTTCCTACTCTATTGATATTAGCTCAAATATAGATCTATCTATTGAATACAAACTCATGTGGAAACATAAATCCAAAGGAAACAGGCCAAGCATTAATATATTAATGAGAACAAAAAGTACTTACAATCCTTTGATGGAGGTGTAGCAACCTCTTCCAATTCTCCTTGACCAACCCCTTTGTTCAAGAAACCTACACTCTTTTCATGTATCATGTACCACTTATAGGATCATAAGTTTGTTATCTCTCTCCTTTGTCATTCTCAATACCACTCATGAGATCATAAGTTTGGTATCAACCTCTATCATGTCTCCTTTCACCATGAGAAAGCCTCCTTATATAACCTTGGAGAGGTCTAACCACTTGAGAGATATTTGGGATAATTGACGATTCCTCTCCTTCAATTGAGGATCTTCCCTAAGATCATTCCTTGACCATCTACTTGAATCCAACCACCTTTATAAGTTGAGGGATTCTTCCTTGATTTGCCTCAACAAACCCAAAATTTTCTCAAAAAAGGGTAGCGCTCCCCCATAAGGGTGCACATAGTGCTCAAACACTCCCCCAAAGAGGCCCAGGGAGTGCTATCACTCCCTGACAATGGGTAGGGGAGCGTTCCCCTCCAAAAGTCAGTTTTAAGTAGTTTTTTTCATGGAAAATGGATTTTACTCCTTGTCAAGTGATTTTTCTTCTTCAAGACTAGTCTTTGAGGTGTCTTAAGTGTCTCCATGATGTCATTAGAGGAATGACATAAGTAATATGGTAGTATGATGTTTGCAACACTTGTGACACTTGTAGTCAAGATGTGACACTTGCAGACAAGATGCAACACTTACAACACTTGTAATGATGACACTTGCGACACTATCGAAGTGAGAAATTTTGTGTAACACATGCAAAACATGTTCCCAAGTCCTCATAGGTCCTACCAACTCAACATCCAATAACACCTATCCATCCTGGAACAACATTACATAGTCCTACCCTTCAATCGTTGAGGTTGAGAACACACTCTTCAAACCCATAACACATTTTCCACTTGCAACACACCCCATGAATCCATATGGAATACCATTTCTCTATATCCCTATACTATATGTATGGTCCTCCTACCAAGCTCCTCATACATACCTGAGTTAGACACTGTGAAAATCACAAATAAATTGTGTGCCCTTGTCATGTGATGGTGGCTCCCATTGTATAAGAACCATGCAATTCTCCAAGGAAAGCGTCATGCTTCCCCAAGTCATGACCATCCAATGAAATTCTATCCAAGTCCATCATCCATGTCACAAAAAAAATCTCCACATCTGCACATGCTACCACTGATCCTATGTCCTCATTTGAACAGTCCCAAGTTTCGGTTGGACACTAAGTCTAGTCCACTCTAGACCACCACAACTCATATCTACAAGTTTCCTCATCCTCCTAGGTCAAATATCGCATACACTGTCGTACCTCGACAAAGTGAAAATTTCATTCTCGATGAAGACTCTATCTCATCAACCTGACAACAAACTATCTCATTTGTGCCAAAGCATCTAAGTTGCACCCTTCACAACTCACTATTAAAAACAACCAGATCCAACGGGTTGGAAATATTCCACACAACATATTGTCATGATCCAGGCTGCCCTCTAATCCACCAAAGCTACCAACCTGCCACACCACCGAGATGAAATAGTCCACAACTCATTGTCTAGATAGTCTTCTCCATGTCTCAAACCAAAGACCATCTAATAGGTTTGCACCTACAACTGTAGCTCCTTCTCATATCTATCACCATAGCTCTATCAAAGCTATCACCTGTGACTTGCCCATGACAAGAACAAGAAAAAAAATCCTCCAGTGTTGTACCCAATAATGTGTCTCAATATGACCCCCTTCTCTTCATATCCCAAGCTCTGATACAATGTAAATTTTCACATGCAACTCTATGTGACTAATTTCAGATATGGAAATTGTTTCCTAGCGATATAACAGTAAAACCGCAGTTGTTATCATTGAAAAAATTTACACTAAAATTATTGACTGAAAACATATGCAGTGTGTTATTGCACAAGTTGTAGGTTGTTAAAATCTAGAACCAACTACCAAATGGTGATAACTTAAAGAACACCTACCCATTGTCACCTTAGGCAGGTATTCATGTCACCTTAGTGATGATGAAAATCACCACAAGGGGGGAATACCGATGACCCTAGGGGGGGATGAGATGAAAAGTGGAAAGATGGAAGTGTATCTCCTATATTTCAAGATACTAAGCACAAAATGTCTTGAGAAAGAGTCTTGGTCATAGCCAAAAGTTTCCAAGAGATAAAAGTACCTGTAAAGAGTGATGTACCTGCCTAAGAAACAAGAAAAATCCAAGTATATTGGTATAATGTTAGGCAGACAAGCAAGTTAATATTTATGTCCCTAATTGCAGAAGTAAACAAAAGTATATATCAGCAACAAAATATAGTAATATCTGCAAAGCAAAGTTGCTTAAGTGTAATATCTGCAAAGCAAAGTTGCTAGCAAATGACTAGTTTAGATCAAGAAGGTAGCATGAAACTTTAGCAACAATGTAAGGTTGTTGTAAATAAGTTATTCAGAAATAATTATCAGCCTTATGGATGTAACAAACAAGTTATTACAACAAATAAATCAATCATCAAAACTTTCCAACAATCCACCCAAAAAGTGCGCTAGCCTTAGTATATTAATGTGGTAAACTTTTAGCAACTTTCAACGGTTGAGTAGTGAGTTATAAATGAAAGAGAGTTAGGGTTTCTATAGCCCTAATGTCTGTAGATGAAATGTTATAACAAAAGAAATAAATAATAATCAAATTGAGATTCCCTAGTGGTTCAATCAAGCACATAAAGCATAGAATTGATTCCAAGTTAGACAATCTCAAAAGAATGATTTTTCACGTTTACCAAGGAGTATATTTTATATTTCCAATTCCAAAAATCGAATTATTGCCTTTAGTATTTGGGTGAATGGAGTCTTTAAACAAAATTTGGATCAAAAATATCCCTAGGGGTGTAAATACTCTCACTCCTTAGGGTATGCTAATCAAACTATGAAAAAAGCTAGGAGGGTATACACACTCATATTCCTCCTAGCAACCCTTGTCCAAGAATAAATTATAAACTTAGAAAATGAGATGAATCTTAATGGAGGGTGTATACAAAATACACCTCCTAGGGTTTCAACCAACAACACACAAGAATAAGAAAGAAAATACTAACAAATGTATATTTCCTTACCAATTCCCAGAAAGAGAGACATTTAACCCTCGTTTCACCAAGAAAATCACCATCCAAATCAAGAACATAATCCTTCAAGGGGTGCGCATCACTTCACTTCATCCAATCACCAAGAGATAACACCAAAATTCATTTGCACAAGAGATAAAAACCAATAATCCATAAGCATAGTGAAAATTTCAGCCAAGTACTTCTCACAATTGGAGATTTATGTTATAATGAGATACAAATGATCTCTATTTATAAAAAAGTTCTAAACATAGTTTGTCCACATAATTTAAGGAAAACCGAAATATAAGGGGTCAATATCCCTATTCTTTCCCCTTTACATAAAAAAAATATTTTTAATTCATATTCTTCACATAAGTAAAACCCTAAAGTAAGATGTCACCCTTCTAGGTGTCAGTGTTTCATGGAAACCTGCACAGGAGATCTAGCTAAAGAAAGTACAAACAAAGATTATCAAGAAAGGAAGAGAGATTCAATATGGAAGAATGAGAAAATATATTCACACTACTTCAATGAGTTGATGCGTGATACATAGATCATGATCAATATGATACAATGAATGAGTGGAATACACTCATATATAGGGCAAAGCATTCCATAATTAAGAAAAACAATCAAGCAGTTAGCTTTCCTTAGGAATGCATGCATGCATAATAGTAATGGTAAAAATAGAAAGCCTAAAAATAGAATTAGTCAAATGACTCCCAATGAACTAGTGTTACTCCCACTGAACTAGTGTGTCGAAAATAGAAATTTCTCCAACACCCCCCTGAACATCACTATGGAGTAAAAATGAGTCCCATCTACTAGGCCATTTTAGGTACTCGTGTACAATGCAACCAATGAACATTGAATAAAAATGAGGAAAGAGGGAAAGCCACATGGGAACAAAACCCCCCCTCAAAAGATAATGTAGCAAAAGAAGAAAATGGTAGCTGCTAGGCAACTGTGTTCTTCACTGCAAGACGATCCCACAAAGTCTGAAACTTCTGCTCATTGAAAGTCTTCGTGAAGATGTAGAAATCTTTATGGATCTGATGAAGTCCTTTGGCAACATGTCTAGCCTTGTACTTCTTGATCCTGTGGACCCATCTGCACCTAAAAATATTCCTTTTTGGTGGACGTGGAACCAGATTCCAAGTCTGGTTCTGTAGGAGTGAGTCATACTCCTTCAGCATGGCTGCTTTCCATAATGGATTTCTCACAACCCTATTGTAGTTCTATGGATCAATAGATTGAACCATATAGAAATGCATGGGCATCGCAGGTTCTGAAGCTGAAAGTACATGAGAAGGCTCCCCATGCTAAGATCGAGTCCTCCTCGAATCCAATGGATTCCATACAAGGTTGCCTACTGCCTGAAGTGTGGTATGTGCCTTCTTGGGAATTTGCTGAAGCTTTGGAGTTGGCTTCTTATCTAGATGTACTACCTACTTATTTCCATGTACAGAATCAAAGTGTATAGAATCATCTCTGATGTATGAAATTGATGGAAGAACAAAAGTATATGCATGTTTCAGTGGAGGTGCATGCAAAGTACTCTCCTTATGTGTAATTAGAATAGATGAGTCATCGTCAGAAAACATAGTGAATTTATACAACCTTTACTTGTGATCCACCTCACCAATTGCAATAATGGAATTGGCATGCATGTCAATTACTAAAATTGAATCTAATGTAAATTCAACCTTTTTTCCTTTCTAAGTGATCTGATAAACTGAGAGTAGATTCATAGAAATATTTGGAACATGTAAAACATTCTCAAAACTGTCATTGTGGAGTTCCACTCTCCCTTCTCCTGCTACTGCTACTTGAGTATCACCCCCCATGAGAATAGGGGGTCTTGAGCATGGACTCAAGGAAGAGAAAACTTCCTCTTTCGCTGCCATATGATGGGTTGCACCAGAATCTATAATCCATGAATCATATGAGGAATTAATTACAACAAGAGCATGATGATTACCTTTCTTAGGAGCAAGATCTTCTTCCTTCTGCTTCTTGACTCCCTCTGGAATGAAGTTTCCAAGGTTGTTCTGCTGAAGTGCATGTGCCATAAGATCGATATGTTTCTTCATGCATGTGGATTCTTCATGATTCGGTTTATTGCAGTAAGTGCACTGCTTTCCCTTCTTCTTCTTCTTGGAATCTGAAGAGTCTTTGGAACTTGAAGAATCATTAAAGTATTTGGAATATCCCTCCTTCCTATTTTGTTTGAATGACCCTTTTCCATCCTGCATGGTGAGTGCATGTGCTTTGGGATCTTTCATGAGGCCCATATGTATGATTTTTTTCTGCTCTTGTGTAAGAGACTCAATGAACTAAGCCAAGGTAGGCATTTTCCAATTTGTTCCAAAAAGACATCTGTCAGAATGGAAATTGGAGACATATACAGTGTATTCTAGTCCTAGCTTGGCCAAGATTGTTAGAATAAGTTGTTTCTCTTGTGTAGACTTATCAATACCACAGTCACCCAAGATTAATAGCAAAGATTTAAATTTAATAAAAAAATCTTGTATATTATCAAAACTTTTAGGGTCTAAGGTATTCAACTCTACCTCAAGCATATGACCTTGCATCTCATCCTGCTTTCCAAAGAGTCCTTCCAAGGTGGTCTAGATCTCATTTGGAGTCTTGCATGTGGCAACATGAAACCACAAATCAGTGGACATTAACTCAAGAAGTAGTCCAGTGGAATCATCCTTACAGTTCGCCCTTCTCATCTTCTCAATCGTTGATGTAGGTTTCGTTTATGTCGCCATCGTCAAATTATACAATCCTTTCCTTCTGAGTTGGAATTCTGCCTTGGGATTCCAATCAAAATAATTGTATGGTGTGAGGATTACCACCAAGTTTGGTTGTATAATAGTTGTCATATCTGTCTCTCCCATTGATTCCAAGAACCCCTAAAAATTTACTCTCAATCTACAAGTGAAAAATTAAGAAATTAAAAATTCATATCAGTTTCAGAAGATGATCTTGCGACTTACTTTCTAAGAAAACAGTGAGGAATCTTGCCAAACGGATGAAAACCCACTTCCAGAATGGGCCGATTTACTTTTATGATAGATCGTTTCCTCCAAAACGTAATATTTTGGGAGCAATGAATGTGGAAAGGTACGGCCACGGATTCGTATCAGTTTCAGGAGGCTATCTTGCGGCTCACTTTCTGAGCAAACGGTAAAGAATCTCCCCAAACGGTTGAAAACCCACTTCCAGAATGGGCTGATTTATGTTCATTATGAGCCATTTCCTCAAAAACATAATATTTTGGGAGGAATAATTGCTGAAATTTACAACCATGGATTTAGATTGGCGAAACCTCGATTTTTCTTATTCTTTGGCTTGTCTAGCTTGCTCCAAGAAACATAGCTCTGATACCATGTTAGTGTTTCATGAATACCTGCACAAGAGATCTATAAATCAAGTACAAACAAATATTATCAAGAAAGGAAGAGAGATTCAATATGGAAGAATGAGAAAATATATTCACACTACTTCAATGAGTTGATGATTGATACATAGATCATGATCAATATGATACAATGAATGAGTGGAATACACTCATATATAGGGAAAAGCATTCCATAATTAAGAAAAGCAATCAAGAAGTTAGCTTTCCTTAGGAATGCATGCATGCATAATATTGATGGTAAAAATAGAAAGTCTAAAAATAGAACTAGTCAGTTGACTCCCAATGAACTAGTGTTACTCCCACTGAACTAGTGTGTCAAAAATAGAAATTTCCCCAACACTAAGGTGACATTTTGGCACTTTTTTAAGTCGTTGGAGTAAGAGAGGAGTGTGATAGGCCTCCAAATTCCAAGTGTCTTCAATCCAAGCCTCTCCTCCATGATACATGTCTTCCTTTCCTCAAAATGTGGCAAGTGTCCTCAACCACCACCAAACCCTAGCCCTAACATGACGTCAAGCCCTCAAGAGTGATGTTTTATCCTTTTTAGGAAAAATGTTTGGGTTGTAGGGGATAGGTTAGGTCCTCCATGATGTCCTCTTAACCTCCAAGACATGTCTTCATAATCTGGCATGTTGGCCCTTGGAATCCGACATGTGGGCTTCAAGCCCCATGGAAGCCCAAGATAGGCTTGTTCCAACTGTCCACCATCTGCATCATGAAAAAAACAATGGATATGCCCTCCAAGAATCTTAATTCAAAACATCATGATCAGTAAATTAAATCAATAAAAGAGCCATATAAGCATGTACATCCAAACTACCTCATCAAAATAAACCAATGCCTAACGACCCTATGCAATTTTCCAAGTTTAGATATGGGAGGGTTGAAAAAATGACCTATTGGGTGAATCATACCTCACGTTTAGGGGTGTTTCCCAATAGGGCCTTCTTCTAAGTCATGTGGATGAGTTTTCATGGATGAGGGTAAGACTTTTGGGAATGGCGTTCATGACATACTAGGGGCTATAATTTCTCATTTATGGATGCCTTTGAAGAGGCTATGACACACCTTCATTTTCAATGCATTTTTTTTCCAAACCCATTTAATGACATTAGTTAATTATAAATCCAAAACCTTGGGTACTCCCTATTGGTGAATCGATTAGATTCGGGGGAAATACCACAAGGACACTTGCATCTAGAGGTAAACAAGGTGCCATATGCAAGGAAAGAAAGGGACATTGCATAAGCGTACACACCTCAACAAGTGGGGACATTTATATTATGTTAATTTTCTTTCACGGGTCTTTCATTTTTTAGTAGAAGCATTTACTTGCTCAAAACACATCTTTGGCTGAGAATATAGAAGGTTCATAGGTAGGATTTTATCTTTTTCCAACTCTCTCCTCTCTCTGCCTTCATCCCCTTCTTCCCATGAAATGAGGGACAACCTCTTCTTGGGTCAGTACACCCAAAAATCCCAAAAGGTGAGGAAATGAGGGGACGTAGTGTGGAAATTGACAAGTATGGTTGCAAATGGCACGATGAATTGTCAAAAATACCTCCTAGTAGAAACCCTATCCCTAAGGGTGACCCACTTACTAAGGCAGAATGTCAACCACCAAAGTGAAACAACGAAAAGATAACAATGTCCAAGAAAACATCACATAATCAAAAGTAGTAATAGATGCAACAAACTCAAATGCCTCAGATATTGAAATGACACTCACCATAAGATCTCACTTGTACCTCATGGAGAAATACCCAATGTCTTATGGAGGGTGGCTGATGTGCTGGATATTGTCGTGATGAACCCCGAGTTGTGGTGGTGAGGTGGGTCTCTGTCTATGAAAATGCACACTGTTGGTCAATATGTCTCTCGATACTCCATGTATGCAATCTAAGGGCCTCGAGACATCATCTTCTTAGTTATCCCTAAGAGTTGGGGATAAAATATGACTCTTACTTGGGGACATGTGCTCGACGTAGAGTGCATGAGAACCACAACATCTCCTAGTATACATGTGCCTAAATTGAAACATTACACTATAAAATCCAGGGTGGTTCTATCTCCCTTTGTCCATATACATCAAAACCAAAAATGAAACTAATCTAGAAAAGAAAACTTTAGCATTTTTCAAAAATTTTTAAACTAAAGTTGAAATGAATATGCAAGTAAGGAAAAATGAAATACGAAATTCATCTAAACTATCATGAGAAATTAAGATGAAAATGCAGGGAAAGAAATATGGCCTACCTACTTACCTGGGGGCCTGAAGATTATGTCCTGAAATGTTAGGTGAAGTTGTCTAACAAGTGAAACCAACTGATCATATCATCAAATCATCTCCCTGTGTGCTTAATCATGTAATATAACAAAGATAAGTCAAGAACATAATGATCATGTAAATAAATAGAAATGTAATAAACAATGAAATGAAACTTATGGATATGGGTTGGAGGGAGGAAATCTTACTGGAAGGAAGAACCATCAACCTGATCGTCCTTCCTGAAAGTGTAGCCACAAGACTCATCAATCCATCTCTGAATAGGACTATCATATGTAGATGATGGCTCATATTCATGACTGAAATTGACCATCTCCTTTTATTTTTGTGTAGCGGGAACAAAAGTCAGGGAAGCTTCAAGTGGATCTTCAATATGATGTGTTTCATGGAAGTCTTCTTCATCACTGAAACCATATTCTTTACAAGGGTTTGTTCTTCATCTTCTCTTGAAATGTCACTTCCCCCTAAATGTTGAGAGGAGGTAAGGGATCCCAAGAAAACCTCTTGATTTCTGAAACAAGGGGAAATGGACTAAGGCATAGCCTCATGTCTAAATAAAAACCCCTCCCTCGGACTTAGGAAATGTCATTTCTTTATCTACAAATCCCCACCAAAAGTATCAATATGAAAGTACTTATGTTTGGTAGTGTGGACCTCAGAGTACCTCGAGCTGGCCATGACCTAGTCTCTATCAAAATTTAAGCACAATGGTTGAAAATCCTCACAAAACAAATCTGCATCCCCAAAAGGGTACATATCAAGAAATGACTGAAGATCACCTGGAGTATGTAGTGACAAGTCATCCTCAAAGGGGCATAACAAACATGTAACCATATCATCACTAGGATGTCAAAAATATAAATCATACATGCATGAAGACTAGTACTTTGATGATGACAACTAAAACTCTTTTTCTTGAGAGCTACCCTCAATGTCGTAAATGGGGTCTCTATAAAAAATGAAATGACAAAAATCCCATCTACGTCTCCCAACCTATATGAAATCATCAATGTTAGTGTAAACTATATCCCAGGGTTGTTCCATGATTTCACTTGTATTATAGGAACTTATTACTTCTTCAAAAGATTGGACAACTTAATCTTCTTGAAAAGGGAAAGTAGATAACAATGTCTCGTTCAGGCCTTCTGCAAGATAAACTTCATTGATATCCTCCCGGAAGCTTTCTTCATTTCCACAATCATGGATTAAAGAATAATCAAAGTTTTAAAAAGGATTTTAACTTTCCATGTTCCCCTTTTGATGTACAATAGGAATAGAAGACTAGATGTCTTCATCAACTGGGCGGGCCAATGCAAGTGCTTCATATTCAGAAGGATATTATTTATCTTGAAAACTTTCTTCATGGATATGATCTGTAACCAAGTCTTGATTATATTCGATAGAATCAAAGATTTCACCATCCCGACCTTGATCTCTAACAAGTTTGCAGACTTCTTCGGGCATCAAGAATGATAGATCCTGGGTTGGAAATCCTTCCTAGTATTCGTACCTTTATGTCATAGCATTACATAGTGACTTTAATCCAAAATAGGAAATGTAAACCTTCCATGCCATGTTTAGGTTAGGATTCCTCTTATAATTTTGAAGGATAGCATTGTACTCTTCCCTTCTTTACACACAAAACTTGAACAGGAAGTCCTTATCATGGCAATGTTCAAGTAATTATTCACAGAAATCATCATCTTCCTATATGTTTTCTTTGAGTAACTCAAAACTTTCCCCATTACTCTCATCCTCAATCTCTTCTTCTTCAAATGTCCTTTCATCATATTTTAGAAGAATTGTTTCTTTCAAACCTTCAATAATTTTTGAAATAAATGAGCATCCCTAGAGAATGTCCTCAAGGTATTGAATTGTCTCTTCAATGCTTTTACTACCCCAATTCTTGAGGAAGTATTGGATCAGGATTATTGAGGAATAAATACTTTTTGGGCTACAAGAATATTTGATCCAATATATTTTCCTTTCTTCAAGAGATAAAAGAAACAACCGTATAATCACATCTTCTTGTTCTATGCTGAAGTGTATGATGAATTCAACGAAATCGATGCCATGTGCAACAACTGAGGATGGATAACCATCAAACTGAGGGACATGAATCAACTGTTTCATCAGGAATTGTTTTGGATACCAATTAACATAATGAACATCCAAGGCTTTGTATCCCTCATAAAATCACCACAAAGACATCTTTCCATTACTTGGGTAATCACTTCAAGAAGTTGATACATGAGATCAAAGGGTAGAAAGGGAAAGGTGGGTTCTTGGAAGGTGGAGTCACCAGATGAGCTTTAGGAAAAGGTTATCAAGGGTGGAAGGGGAATGTCATTCAGGTGAAGTCTCCAAGAAATCTAGAGAAAATGATTTTGGATAGCTTTCCAAGGTGTCATTAGGGTTCGAAAGAAGATTCAAAATCCTCCGCGGAAAAGATGAAAAAATGTTATTGCACAAGTTGTAGGTTGGGAAAATCCCAACCTTACTACCAAATGGAGACAACTTAGAGAAAACCTACCCACTGTCACCTTAGGAAGGTATTCATATCACTTTAGAGATGCTGAAAATAACCACAAGGAGGGAATGATATGGAAATTATAAATATGGAAGTGTAGCCCCTATAGTTCAAGATAATAAGCATGAAAGGGCTTGCGAAAGAGACTTGGTGGTAACCAAAAGTTTCCAAGAGATAAGAGTACTTGCAAAGAATGATGTACCTTCTTGAGATACAAGAACAAGCCAAGTATATGCATATAATGTTAGGAATACAAGAAATTTAAGCTTGTTGTCCCTAATTGTAGAAGTAAACAAAAGTATATATCATAAACAAAATATATTAGGAGCTTCAAAGTAAAGTTGCTTAAATCTTAGTGAAAAGTACCAGAGACAAGCTAACAAATGACTAGTTGAGCTCAAGAAGGTAGCATGAAACTTTAGCAACAATGTAAGGTTGTTGTAAAACATTTCTGCAAAAACAATTATCAGCCTTATGGCTGTAACAAAAAATTTATTACATCAAAGAAATCATCCATAAAAATTTGCCAACAATCCACCCAAAAAGTGTGCTAGCCTTAGTAGATTAATGTGGAAAACGTTTAGCAACTTTCAACGGTTGAGAAGTTAGTTATAAATGAAAGAGATTTAGTGTTTCTGTAGCCCTAATGGTTGTAGATGAAATTTTATAACAACAACAAGAAATACTAAGTATATTGAGATGACTTAGTGACTCAATCAAGCACATAAAGCATAGAATTGATTCCAAGTTAGACAAACTCAAAAGAATGATTTTTCATGTTTACCGAGGCAAGTATTTTATATCTCCATTGAAAACATAAGATTAGTTCCTTTAGTATTTGGGTGAATGGAGTCTTTAAAAACAAATTGAATCAACAAGATCCCTAAGGGTGTAAATACTCTTACTCCCTAGGGTATTCTAATCAAACTAGGGGAAAATCTAGGAGGGTATACACACTCGTATTCCTCCTAGAAACCCTTGTCCAAGAATAAATTATAAACTTATAAAATGATATGAAGATTAATGGAGGGTGTATACAACATACAAATCCTAGGGTATCATCCAACAAAAACCAATAATAAGTAATAAATTACTAAGAAATGCATATTTTTCTTACCAATTCCAAGAAAATGAGATATCAAACCCTAGTTTCACTAAGAAAATCACCATCCAAAGAAAGAACATAAGCCTTCAAGGGGTGCACATCACTTCACTTCATTCAATCACCAAGATATAACACCAAAATTAATTTTCACAAGAGATAAACACCAAGAATCCTCAATCATAGCAAAAATTTCAGCGAAGTACTTCTCACAATGGGAGAGTTATGTTATACTAAGATACAAATGATATCTATTTATAAAAAAAGATATAAACACAGTTTGTCAACATAATTTAGTGTAAACCAAAATATAAGAGTTAAATATCCCTAATATTTTCCCTTTACACAAAATAATACTTTTTAATTCATACTATGCACATAAGTAAAACCTTAAAGTAAGACGCCACCCTTCTAGGGTGACGTTTTTGCACTTTTTCAAGTCTTTAGAGTAGGAGGGGAGTGTGTTAGGCCTCCAAATCCCAAGTGTCTTCAATAAAAGTCTCTCCTCCATGATACATGTCTTCCTTCCTTCAAAATGTTCCAAGTGTCCTCAATCACCACCAAACCCTATCCCTACCAGGACATCAAGCCCTCAAGAGTGACTATTTGGCATTCTTAGGTAAAAAATTTGGGTGGTAGGGGATAGGTTATGTCCTCCATGATATCCTCTTAAAATTTAAATGAATGTAATTTTTATCCTTCATGTGGGACCTTGGCATCTAACCTGTGGGATTCTAGCCCCATGGAAGCCCAAGCTGGGCTTGTTCCTCCAAAACTATCCACTAGCTGGGTCCTACAAAAAAAAATGGACACGCCATCCAAGGATCTCAAGTCAAAGCATCATGATGAGTAAATGAAATCAATAGAAGATAACCATCTAAGAATGTACATCCAAACTACTTCATCAACATAAACCAATGCTCAAAGACCCTATGCAATTTGCCAAGTTTAGGTATGGTAGGGTTGACAAAATGACCTATTGGGTGAATCATACCTCACGTTTAGGGGTCTTTCCCGAGAGGGCATCCTTCTAAGTCATGTGCATGAGGTTTCATGGATGAGGGTGATAATTTTGGGCATGGGTTTCATGACATACAAGGGGATTTAGTGTCTCATTTATGGGTTCCTTTGAAGAGGGTGTGTTGCACCTTCAATTTCAATGCATCTCTTTTCCAAACCCATTTAATGCCATTAATTAATTATAAATCCAAAACCTTGGGTAATCCCTATTGGTAAATTTATTAACTTAGGGGGAAGTAACACAAGGCCATTTTAATCTAGAGGTACATAGAATGTCATATGCAAGTAAACAAAGGGACACTGAATAAGTGTACACACATAAATAAGTGGGGACATTTATATAATGTTAATTTGCTTTTGCAGGTCTTTGATTTCTTAGGAGAAGCATTTCATTTCTCTCAAGACCTCTTTGGGTGAGAATATGGAATTTTCATAAATATGAGTTTATCTTTTTCCAGCTATATCCCCTCTAGGTCGTCAACCCCTTCTTGCCATGAAATGAGGGACAACCCCTTCTTGGTTTAGTACACTCAAAAATACTGAAAGGTGAGGAGATGGGGGGATGAGGTGTGGAAAGTGAAAATTATGGTAGGGAATGGAACAATGAATCATAAAAAGGACGTTATAGTAGCAAACCTATCCGTAAGGGTGACCCACTTACTAGGGCACAATGTCAACCACCAAAGAGAAATAGGGCAAAGAGCATAATGTCCAAGAAAACATCACATAATCAAAAGAAGCAATAGATGCAACAAACTCAAATGCCTCATATATTGAAATGACACTCGCCATAAGACCTGGCTTGTACTTCATGGAGAAATACCTAAAGTCTTCTAGAGGCTAGCTGATGTGGTGGAGACTGTCATGACAAAACTGGATTTTTGGTGGTGAGGTGGGTCTCTATTTGTGCTAGAAGACATTGTTGGTCAATTTGTCTCTCAGTACTCCATGTATGCAACCCGAGGTCCTTGAGACATCATGTTCTTATTTATCCCTAAGAGTTGGGGATAACATCTGGCTCCTACTTTGCTACATGTTCTCACCGTAGAGTGCATGAGAACTGTAACATATCCCAGGGACTTGTGCCTACATTGAAACATCATGTAAAATCATGGGTGGTTCTAACATCCTTCGTCCATATAAATCACAACAAAAAATGAAACTAATCTAGAAAAGAAAATTTTAGCATTTTTCAAACATTTCTAAACTAAACATGAAATGAATATGCAAGTAGGGAAAAATGAAATATGAAATGCACATAAACTATCATGAGCAATCAATATGAAAATGCATGGAAATAAAGATGACCTACCTACTTACTTGGGGCCCCGAGGCCCTAAATATTAGGTCCTAAAATGTCAAGTGAAGTCGTTCAACTAGTGCAACCAATGGATCATCTCATCAAAGCATCTGCCCATGTGCTTATTTATGTAATACAAAAAGGATAAGTAAATCACATAGTGATCATGATAATAAATAGAAATGTAATCAATGATGAAATAAAAATCATGCATATGGGTGGGAGGGAGGAATTCCTACTAGAAAGAAGAACCATCAGCCTGATCATCCTCCCTGAAAGTGTATCCACAATCCTGATCAATCCATCTATGAATAGGACTATCGTATGTAGATGATGGCTCATCTTCATGACTGCAATTGACCATCTCCTTTTCTTTGTGTGTGGAAGTAACATAAGTAAGGGAAGCTTCAAGTGGATCTTCAATATGATGTGTTTCATGGAAGTCTTCTTCATCATTGAAACCATATTTGTATGGAAGGGGGTATTCTTCATCTTCGATTGAAATGTCAATACCCCCTGAATGATGAGAGGAGGTAAAGGATCCCAAGAAAACATGTTTATTTCCCAAACAAGGGGAAATGGAGTAAGGAAAAACCTCATGTCTATATAAAAACTCCTTCGTCAGACTTAGGAAAAATCACTTCTTTATCTGCAAATCCCCACCAAAAGTCTCAATATGAAATTACTTTTGTTTGGTAGTGTGGACCTCAGAGTACCCCAAGTTTTCCATGACCTAGTGTCTATCAAAATATGATCACAATTGATGAAAATCCTCATAGAAAAAATCGGCATCCCCAAAAGGGTACATATCAAGGGATGAACGAAGATCACTTGAAGTATGTTGCGACAAGTCATCCTTAAAGGGGGAGAACAAATTTGTAACCATATCATCACTAGGATGCCAAAAATATGAATCATATATGCATGAAGACCAGTACTTTGATGATGACAACTCAACCTATTATTTTTGCGAGCTACCCTCAATGTCATAAATGGGGTCTCTATAAAAAATGAAATGGCCAAAATCCCATCTACATCTCCCAACCTGTATGAAATCATCATTTTGATTGTCAACTATATATGGGGGTTGTTCCATGATTTCACTTGTATCATATGAGTTGATTACTTCTTCACAATATTGGACAACTTCATCTTATTCAAAAGGGAAAGTAGATAACAATGTCTCGTTCATGCCTTCTGCAAGAGAAACTTCATCAAGATCCTCCAAACAACTTTCTTCATTTCCATAATCATGGAATAAAGCATCATCAAAGTTTTCAAAAGGATTATAACTTTCCATGTTCCCATTTTGATGTACAAGAGGAATATAAGAATAGATGTCTTCATCAAAGGGGAGGGCCAACATAAATGCTTCATCTTCATAAGGATCTTCTTTCTCTTGGAAACTTTCTTCATAGATCTACTCTTCAACCAAGCCTTCGTCATCTTGAATAGAATCAAAGATTTCATGATCTTGATCTTGATATCTAACAAATTTGTAGACTTCTTTAGGCATCAAGAATGATTCGTTGTGGGTTGGAAATCCTTCCTGGTATCTGTACCTTTCTATCACGGCGTTAGATAGTGAATTAACTCTGAAATAGGAAATGGAAACCTCCCACTCTATGTTCATGGTAGGATTCCTCTTATAATTTTGAAAGATAGAATTGTACTCTTTCTTTCTTTGCACAAAAAACGTGACCATGAAAGCCTTATCATGGCAATGTTCAAGTAATTGTTCACAGAACACATCATCTTCCTGCATGTTTTCCTTCAGGCACTTGAAACGTTCCTCATTACTATCATCCACAATCTCTTCTTCTTCAAATGTTATTTCATAATATTTTAGAAGAAGTGTTTCTTTCAAACCTTCAATAAATTATGAAATAAATGAGCATCCCCGGAGAATGTCCTCAAGGTCTTGAATAGTCTCTTCTAGAATTTTATGTCCCCAATGCTTGAGGAATTCTCATATCAGGATTATTGAGGAAGAAATACTTTTTTGGATACAAGAATATCTAATCCAATATATTTTCCTTTGTTCAAGAGATACGATAAACCATTGCATAATCAGATCTTCTTGTTCTATGTTGCATTGTATGATGAATTCAATGAACTCAGTGACATGTGCAGTAGTTGAGGATGGATCACCATCGAACTGAGGGACATGAATCAACTATTTCACCAGGAATTTTTTTGGATGCCAATTAATAAACTGAACATTTAAGGCTTTGTATTCCTCCTGACATATCTACAAAGACATCTTTCCATTACTTGGAGTCGCAAGATGAGCTTTAGGAAAAGCTTATCAAGGGTGGAAGGGGAACATCCTTTAGGTGGAGTCTATAGGAAAGATCGGGAAAAGGATTTGGGGTATCTTGACAAAGTTTCATTAGGTTTTGGAAGAGGATTCAAAATCCTCCCTGACAATGGTGCCACAATTTTATCGCACAAGTTGTAGTTTGGGAAAATACCGACCCAGATACCAAATGGAGATAACTTAGAGAACACCTACCCACTATCACCTTAGGCAGGTATTATCGTCACTTTAATGATGATGAAAATCACAACAAGGGGGGAATCTTGGTGACCCTAGGGGGGAATGAGATTGAAAGTGGAAAGATGGAAGTGCAACCCCTATAGGTCAATATACTAAGAATGGAAGGGATTTAGAAAGAGTCTTGGTGGTAGAAAAAAGTTTCCAAGAGACAAGAGTACCTACAAAGAGTGATGTACTTTCCTGAGACACAAGAACAAACCAAGTATATGCATATAATGTTAGTGTTGACAAAAATTTGGTCATCCATATTTTCCTTCTCTTGGCTTCATAAAAGCCTTGATATCAAAACAAGACAATTTTGAATTTTTATAGGTTCACTCTGCAACCCTCAGTCTCATCTTTGCCATGCTTTTTTTATATCAGAAATCTATTTTTGTATGCCTAAGTTATTCAATATCTGGTCTAAAGGTCCAAAGGAGAGAGTATGAAGAGTTTTTCTAAGTATCATGTTCTCCTCTCCATTTTCAAATTATGAAGTACTCTCATCACTTATTTCCCTCACCTTCCATCTCCACACTTGACCATTTTTATCTTTTCACCACTCTTCTCCATATGACCCACTAGTCTCTACACTTAGACATTTTAGGGACTCTTCCTTCATCTCCTCCGTGAGTTCGTGGGTGGGTGGACACCAATCATCCCTCACTCTCTTACTCACATCACTCCCCAACCTAGAAACCCATCCCCAGAGCCTACAAACTACCCCCTTTACTTCCGCTACCTACAATTTTCCCTTCACTTACCCTTCTCCTTATCTCTCCACCCTCTCCACTCCCTTATCCCTTATCCTCCCATACTTAGCCATATTTCAATCTATGGCGGGAGTGGGTGCCCACCACACTCCTTTACCCTTCCCCCTCACCATACTCACCCCCGCTCCCTCTACCTACATTTCTCCCCTTTCCCCCAAACTACTCACAATACTCGTTGGGTTCATGGACATTGACCACCCTCACTCCCTTATTCACCTCATTCCCCAACCCGTCAACCTGCTACTGCAGACTACAAACTCACTTGCTTAATTTCCGCCACCTACATATCTCCCCTTCCCCTCATCTAAAATCTCATATACCTTCCCATACTTAACCTATTTTTAATTTTTTAACTTTAAAATGTGAACCAAAAATAATTTTCCACATGGCACATTAATATTTGGCGGGCTATGGAGGAATGACACATGTGGCATCCAAGAACAACATTACACGTGGCAACATACAAAGAAGGACATATGATGCGATCTGATTGAATGATGTAACAACCAATCAATTTCCAAAATGTGGTGACATATTATTGGATGATTCATCATGGTGACTAGGTGTAAGGTGGACGACGATGGGATTCCAAAAAAATATTATTTTATTCAACAATTTTCCAAGGGTCGAATCCTCATAACTCCATAATTTCTTCTCTTCTCGTGTTTATTGCTAAGTGTATCAAACACTTAGTATTTATATCATGAATAATATAATATCCCAATGCATGTGGGATAGAATTTTAAACCAAAAAGTTGAATTTTATGAAGGGAATCACAAAAATCAATCCAAGGGATGAGGTTTTCCCATTAATTTTGATCAACGACGGTTGAGCATTGATCTTGCAGAGGCCATAACATGAGCTTCGGGTGTCGGAATCACAAAAAATTTATACCGTTGGAAATTTATTTCGATGTGGACAATGGTGGTATAGGTTTCAAGTGATGAAAGTTGATACATTGTTCTCAGAAATTGAAATATCATTCAGCTTCATTTTTTATGGGCATGCGTGACAACTCAACTTCATGACCTCATATATTGAGATCTGGGCAGATTATTTGCACAAAGTTTATATCATTGAAAATATAAGAAGATGAAGATAACATAAGAAGTGATTTACATGGCTCAAAATTTGATTATCATTCCCAAAAAATTAAAACACAGGCTTCCTATTTTAAATGGGAAATTAATTAAATTGTGAAAAAAAAAAGTTTATTTAAAAACTCTTGTTAAAAAGGAAAAGGGAACCATTTTAGATATGTATATATTGTTAATATAATTTAATTAATGAGGAATTAATGAGGAACTAATTAAATTGAATTTTTCAAGAAGAAACTTGTACGAGAAATTCAAGAGAGGAAGAAAATCCTAACTACTCAAGTAGTTAGAAAATATCTTCTTAAAAAGAGAAGAGAAACTACATCAAATGGTCCAATAATCGGTATTGTGAGAGGGGCAGGGAAGAAGATCAGAGGAAGTAGAAGGTACAACCATGGATACACAATCAAGTTTCTAATCAAAAGAAAGAAATCTCCATCTTCTCCATTCTTTCTATTCTTCTACACCACTTCTCATAGCTTTATGCTTGAATCACATAGTTGGGAACAAGGATGAGTTGTTGAATGTTTTTATTGTATTCTTCTACAGACATTTCTTGTATGATCATGGAGTATTTTCAGCCATATACGTGGCTGTCAAATTTTTGGTAATGAAGAACATTTCTCATGAATAAACTCCACAAAGAATTGTTTCGAGGTTGATATTGACTGTATCTTGTAACTTTGAGTTTTAAGTATGAGATATTTGAGGTTGACCTATCGATTTCTCTTTTATTAATAATTTCAATACTCTACTAAAGTTCTTTGAGATGATCAAATCATCCTCTCTTGTTTCTCATGAAGAAGATATGGATTTGTTTATTTACTATTAAGAAGATTGTGTGTGATGTTGATCACAATTTAATTATGATATTGAATCCCTCCTTCAATATTTTATTATTGTAAAAATACTTTTGTTGCACATAAAGATCATATTGGGTTATTGAAGAACCATTTTCATGTAAATCCAAGAAACAAATATATGGGGTTTCTTGTCTAACACTCTCCCTTCTCCAATATATTCAAAGATATATCTTTTAGCCAAAGAGGAGAATCACCTCTCTAAAAACGAAGGGGGACTAATGTCCTCATGGCATTGTCGTTTCGGTCCTGACAGATTCAAGTGTCAATAGTTAGGAGGAAAACAAATTTAATCTTGTTTTCCCTAATTGCAGCAGTAAAAACAAGTGTATATCGACAGCAAAATATAGTAATATCTGCAAAGTAAAGTTCCTTAAATCTTAGTGAAAAGTACAAGAGACAATCTAGAAATGACTAGTTTATCTCAAGAAGGTAGCATGAAACTTTAGCAACAATGTAAGGCTGTTGTAAAAAAGTTCTGCAGAAATAATTATCATCCTTATGGATGTAACAAACAAGTTATTACAGATAAGAAATCAGTTGTCAAAACTTGCCAACAATCCACCCAAAAAGTGTGCTAGCCTTAGTAGATTAATGTGGCAAACTTTTAGCAACTTTCAACGGTTGAGTAGTGAGTTGTAAATGAAAGAGAGTTAGGTTTTTTGCATCCCTAATGGCTGTAGATGAAATTTTATAACAGCAGAAATAAATACTAAGCAAATTGATATGCCCTAGTGGTTCAATCAAGAACATAAAGAATAGAATTGATTCCATGTTAGAAAATCTCAAAAGAATGCTTTTTTAGGTTTACCGAGGCAAGTATTTTATATCTCCATTGAAAAAATAAGAACATTTAATTTAGTATTTTGGTAAATGGAGTCTTTAAACAAAATTTGTATCCACAATATCCCTAAGGGTGTAAATACTCTTACTTCCTAGGGTATGCTAATCAAACTAGGTTAAAATCTAGGAGGGTATACACACTCGTATTCCTCCTAGCAACCCTTTTCCAAGAATAACTTATAAAATTAGAAAATGTGATGAATATTAATGGAGGTTGTATACAACATACTCCTCCTAGTGTTTCAATAGACAACAGCGAATAATAATCAAGAAAATACTAGCAAATGCAGATGTTTCTTACCACCGAGAAAGAGGGATATCAAACTCTAGTTTCACCAAGCAAATCACCATCCAAAGAAAGAACATAAGAATTCAATGGGTCCCAAAAACCTCATGTCATCCAATCACCAAGAGATAACACCAAAATTAATTTTCAGAAGAGATGACCAACATGTATCCTCAAGCATAGAAAAAATTGCAGCCAAGTACTTCTCACAATGGGAGAGCTATGTTATAATGAGATACAATTGATCTCTATTGATATAAAAGGTTCTAAACATAGTTTGTCCACATAATTTAGGGTAAACCACAAGATAAGGGGTAAACATTCCTAATCTTTTCCCTTTACAAAAAATAATACTTTTTAATTCATATTCTGCACATAAGTAAAACCCTAAAGTAAAATGTTACCCTTCTAGGGTGACATTTTGGCACTTTTGCAAGTCCTTGGAGTAGGAAATGAGTGTGATAGGCCTCCAAAGGCCAAGTGTATTCAATCCAAGACTATTCTCCATGATCCATGTATTCCTTCCTTCAAAACCTTCCAAGTTTCCTCAACCACCACCAAACCCTAGCCCTACCACGATTTTGAGCCCTCACGAGTGACGTTTTGGCCTTCTTAGGAAAAAAGTTTAGGTGGTAGGGGATAGTTTACATCCTCCATGATGCATTATTAGCCTCCAAAGGAATGTATTCATGATTCATCATGTGGGTCCTTAGAATCCAACCTGTGGGTTCTAAGCCCCGTGGAAGCCCAAGCTAGTCTTGTTCCTCCAAAACTGTGCACCAACTAGGTCCTATAAAAACAAATGGATACTCCCTCCAAGGATATCAAGTCAAAGAATCATGATGATTAAAAAAATTCAATAAAATATCCATCTAAGAATTTACATCCAAAATAACTCATCAAAATAAACCATTGCTCAAAGAAACTATGCAATTTTCCAAGTTTAGGTATGGGAGGGTGTACAAAACGACGTATTGGGTGAATCATAACTCAATTTTAGCGGTGTTTCCCAAGAGAGCCTCCTTCTAAGTCATGTGTATGAGGTTTCATGGATGAGGATAAGAATTTTGGGCATGGGGTTCATGACATACAAGGGTCTTTATTGTATCATTTATGGGTACCTTTGAAGAGGGTGTGTCATACCTTCATTTTCAATGCATCATTTTTCCAAACCCATTTAATGCCATTAATTAATTAGAAATACAAAACCTTGGGTACTTCTTATTGGTGAATCAATTAGCTTGGGTGGAATTACCACAATTCCACTCTAATCTATAGGTACATAGAGTTCCATATGCAAGGAAACAAAGGGAAACTTGATAAGTGTACACACCTCAACAAGTGGGGACAGTTATATAATGTTAATTTTCTTTTTCAGGTCTTCTATTTTTTAGGATAACCATTTCATTGCTCTCAATACATATTTGGGAGAACATATGGAAGGTTCAGAAGTAGTCTTTTATATTTTTCTATCTATCTCCCTTCATTTCCTTCAATCCCTTCTTCCCATGAAATGAGGGACAACCACTTCTTGGGTTAGTACACTCGAAAATACAAAAAGGTGACAAGATGAGGGGATGAAGTGTGGAAAGTGACAAGTATGGTCAGGAATGACACGATGAATTATCAAAAGGACCTCCTAGTAGCAACCATATCCATAAGGATGACCCACTTACTAGGGAGAAATGTTAGCTACCAAAGTGAAACAGGGAAAAGAACATAATTTCCAAGAAAACGTCACATAATCAAAAGAATTAATAGATACAACAAACTCAAATTCCTTAGATATTGAAATGACACTCACCATAAGACCTAACTTGTACTTCATGGAGAAATACCCAATGTCTTCTGGAGGCCAACTGATGTGGTGGATACCCTCATGATGAACCTAGAGTTGTGGTGGTGAGGTGGGTCTCTGTCTATGCAAGTGGAAACTTCTAGTCAAGATGTCTCTCAATACTCCATGTCTGCAACTTGAGGGACTCGAAACACCATATACTTAGTTATCCCTAAGAGTTGGGGATAACATCTAGCTCCTACTTGGGGACATGTTCTTTTCATAGAGTGCATGAAAACCACATCATCTCATGGTAGACTTGTGTCTACACTGAAACATCACATTGTAAAATACAGGGTGGTTCTATCACCCTTTTTCCATATACATCAAAACCAAAAATGAAACTAATATATAAAAGAAGATTTTAGTATTTTTCAAAAAATTATAAACTAAAATTGAAATGAATATGCAAGTAAGGAAAAATTAAATATGAAATGCATCTATACTATCATGAGAAATTAAAATTCAAATGAAGGGAAAGAAACATGACCTACCTACTTACCTGGGGATCTAAAGATTATGTCCTGAAATGTTAGGTGAATTCAACTAACCAGTGCAACTAGTTAATCATCTCATCAAAGAATCTCCCCTTGTGCTTAATTATGTAATACAACAAAGATAATTTAAGCACATAATGATCATGAGCATAAATAAGAATGTAATCAATGATGAAATGAAACTCATGGATATGGGTGGGAGGGAGGAAATCGTATTGGAAAGAAGAACCACCAGCTTAATCATTCTTCTTGAAAGTGTATCCACAATCCTGATCAATCCATCTATGAGCAGGAATATCATATGTAAATGATGGCTCATATTCACTTGAAATTTCATGGCCCTGTGAATGCTCAGAGGAGGTAAATGATACGAAGAAAACTTGTTCATTTCCCAAACAAGGGGAAATGGAGTAAGGCATAGCCTCATCTCTAGAGAAAAACTCCTCCCTCGGACTTAGGAAATGTCATTTCTTTATCTGTGAATCCCCACCAAAAGTATCAATTTGAAAGTACTTTCATTTGGTAGTGTGGACCTTAGAGTGCCCCGGGATAACCATGACCTCATGTCTATCAAAATCTGAGCACAATGGTAAAAAAATCCTCACAAAAAAAATCTACATCCCCAAAAGGGTACATATCAAGGGATGACCAAATATCACTTGAAGTATGATGCGACAAGTCATCCTGGAAGGGGTAGAACAAATCGGTAACCATATCATGACTAGGCTGCCAAACATATGAATCATTCATGTGAAGTGTAAAATTTTGAGACTCAAGAGATCTAGAATTCGATGAGAAAAATAATACTAATCCAATGAATTTGAAAATAAACAAAGAAGAGAGATATAAAGAAGAATTTACTCCACAAGAATGAATGTATTCACAATATCTTTGAAATTACAATGAGATCAATCCAATATGTAGAGAGGAATTGATCTTTTCACTAATAATAGAAACTGCCACTAAAAGTAGTGTACAGATGGCTAAATCACATCACTAAACCTATAAAATAGATAAACCACACCTAACATGAGTATGATAGGTTGAAAAGTGCAAGTTTACTAACTTATTAGCTAAACATGAAAAGTTTACTAAAGAAACGGGGTAAATCCCTAAAATCAAGGGACAATTTCCTTGATTTAAGGAGGAAGTGTTCTCTCATTCCTTTAGGTGTTTAAAATATGCATGGAGGTTTGAAAGGAGTCGCTAAGTGGAGTTCTAATTAAATAAATCAAGATTAACTCCATGTCAATATCCCTAAATTTAAGGAAAACTCCCTAAAAACAAGGAATGTGTCTCCTACCCTCTCTTGAAAGTAAAATCAAGTGAGGAAAAATGCATTGGGATGCATTAACAAAGGTCTATGTGCCTAAGACAAGTAATACACCAAGGGAAGTTAGGATTATTCTCTAACACCCCCCATTAAGCCTAATTGTAGTGACATAATAAGAAAATGTGAGTCTCGGCTACTAGGCCATTTTAGGTAGTCAATACAATAATGAACCCCTCATAAAACAAGGAAAGAGGGAAAACCTCATGGGAACCACCACCCCCCCCCCCAAAAAAAAAATAAAAAAGAAAAAAGAGGACATACAAAAAATGCTAAGTAAACTGTGAGAGTCTACCCAACTGTCTCTATCAAAACCAAAAGATCCCGCAAGTAAGAGAATTTCTTCTCAGTGAAGGATTTGGTGAAGATGTCTACAACCTTCTGGTCACTAGGGAAGTACTGTAGTGAAATACCTCGATCATGAATCAGCCCCTGGATGTAATGCATGTGTATTTCGATATGCTTGGTTCTATGTCTCCGAACTAGATTAGTGGATATCTTAATGGTATTGTTAGTGCTAGAAGTTACCCCTAGACTATTATAGGTTCAAGCCCAACACATCTTCAGTTATTTCTATGATTTTATAAATAAGGATGTGTTTGGGTTTTGAAATAAGGTGGATCAGGTAAAGTGAAAGAGAAAGAATAAAGGAATAAGCTAAAATGCAGAGTAGTGAATCGCCATTGGGCATGGAGTCAAGTAAACACTCTGTTAGATTGAAGGCCAGTAAACTGCATATCAGAAAAAATACTTATATGATGATGGTTAGAATAATGGAGAATGTGACCAATAGTAAAACATCCACCAAACAGAGATTCTCTCTGCAAAATGGATTTGACAGGTACTTGAACAAAGAACACAAACAACAAGAAGATCACAACAAATCTTCTTGCTCAAGAATCTATTGTTTATGGACAGTTATTGATTCTCAATGGATGTAACTTGTTCAAGCAAGAGGGAAAAACAAAATGGAAAATGAAGAAACCACAATCTGATAACACAACTCACAGGGATGTTCAATGTCGGAAATGAATGCTTAATAAAACTTCCCATAGGCTTACAATGCTCATACATAGGCTGATTAATCAAATTCTTCTCAGGCCTTACCCTCTTAGGTATTCTCTCCCCCTGTGGTTACAATCTCATGAAATATATATATGTCTACAATCCCCTCCTCTCAGATAAAAATAGTTACAAATTTATAGGAAGAAATCTTCTAAAAATAGAAAAAGAAAGATAGCTTAAAAAGGCTTGACACTTGAGAGAATAGGTGTTGAAATGGTTGATGCTCGATGTATGAATGTTGTCCACTAAATATGTGCTTGACTGCTACATAATATGAAACTATCCCTTTGATTTCTTAACTGTCTTCCAGGTATCCCTGAACATCTCCCTCCAAATCTAGAAGTGATAAACTTAATACCCTAAAATCCTGATGGGTATTTTGCCACTTGTAACCGATGACATTATCATTTGCAGATCACCAAGAGGAATATATGCCTATTGAATATGGTTGTATGAATTTATAATATCAAAGCTAACAAATGGAAAATCCAAGCTTGGAAGGCGAGGAGGTTTATAGAACAAACTCTCAGAAGTTGGATTTTATGTTTGCACATTAGCAGTTTCCACCTTTGAATTGACTTATTTCTCATCAAATGTCAAACTCAACACATCAGAACCCGATATACCATCTTCATAGTCAATATTTAAATCTCGAATTATAGGTTTGTAGTGTTGCAACATCTGGTCATTGTGATGAAGCTCCGAGGTGAAATGAACGCATCCACCACTATTAGATACACTGATATTCAATAGAGAAGAGGGTATTTTTGTTGAGAATATTCCCTCCCCTATATTGGCAAGGCTATTTAGCATCACATATCAGGAGCCTAGACAAATTAGAGGCAAAGACTCCATAAAAGCCGGTTCACATAAATTATGTGATGTCTCAACTATATCACCAAAGTCCAACATAAGACATGTGTAGAAATGTTGAAGTTGAGATGATATCTTGTACAACAGATGTTGCTCCTCCCAGATCGAAACTAAAAGATGAAAGCCCAGACATTAATAAATTAAAAGTGTTGGAGACTTTCTTTGGGTTGCTAACAGAGCAGTTGTTTCCTGCTTCCCTTTGCAATTTGGATCTTTCATTTCCCATTTGTACTGGTGATGTAGGAAGCACCTCAAATGAACCAGATAAATGCCAATGAGAAGAAGATGATTCTTGACTACATTCATATATCTCTTCCAATGCTACTCCTCCTTACTGATGTACTAGCAACATTTTCCACTTCATATTATTTATCCTTAAAGAGTCAATTTCCTGTGTTTCCCTTGGATAACTCTGATTTTCCATTATGTGCATCACATTGGCCTCATTTTTCACTGAGAAAATTTTCCATTGGGTAGAAAGAGAAGGGGATCCTGACAATGGAGGTGATGTTGGTTACATTGTATTCCATGTGACTGATTCTATTACTTCCAAATATCCATCCTCCTTCAAATCTAGGACACTTGTGTTTTCCTTGTCAAATCCACATTCCTGTTTGTTGGTTTCAGAAACACTGTTGGGGCCTAGGTTTCATTTTCTTGGAAATCCCTGTGAGGAAATCCCATTATAGGATAAGTGGTTGATTCCTCTTCCAGAATGGTTGAGGGGAATGGAACCCATTGCAATGTGTAAACCCTGCTTAGTATCACTCTACCCAAAGGTTAACGGAACTTGGGGTGTAGCTCTCTCTACGCAGACCCATGTGCCATGAACTGATGATAGATCCGTGAGGAGGAGCTTTTGAGAGGATTTGTGAAGATGGATATGTAAATGCCATCTATTGGTGTTGGGATGATTCACAACAATACGACAATCTAGATGCCTTCCCACCATTAATATTTTCTCTTCCACTAAGTTTCCCTCGTTTTCCTCTGAATTTGAGTCGTGCAGGAAAATAGAGCGAATTCTTATTCCATTTTTGGAGATGTAAAGCACTGGGACGATCTCTCCACTTCCATCTTCATCCTCCATGTGGCTTGACTTATGCGCTTGACTTAAGTGTTGATTGTAGGTGCACTGGCTCATTGTGTATTGCATGGTGTTTTTCTATTTTTGTGTATGTAGAGGAAAATATCCATATGCATGAGACAGAAACCCTTTAATTCTTTTTAATGCTGACATTTATAGAAAAAATTGATGCATAGTGCATGAAGAAGGCCTCTTTGTGGGATCCTCCCATGGCGCCTTGTGTTGAGTGACTTAGCTCTCGACTTAATTGATTGAGCGTTTGGCATCCGATGTCTCTGCTGGCATATTTTCATCACCTGGGCACTTACACAAACTCTATGCGTATACAAAACCATACTTATCCATAAGTCACATGGTGATTTCAATACATGAAATCTTCAACAAACTGTTAGTGAACTTATAAGAAGTAAACATAGAATTCAACTATATGCCCATATTAGCCATCTGTCATAATTTTCCATGTGATGTCTGTTTTCTTGGCAATTGGTGTTTTGCACAACTGATAGGGTCAATATTTATTGTTATCGCCAAGACAATCCAATATTATTATAAATGTAAAAACAACACATGTTTCAATTTTCCCTTATTGCCTTGAATCTATCACTTCAACACCCGTGACATCTCTTAAAGTTTCCTGCTCGTGAACTCCTTGTCTGTTGGTGATTTATCATGATTATTGTGTTGTGTGGCTAGTAGTAGTAGGTACAAACCTATGTTGTATTTGATGGCAGGTGCTTGGCTCGTTAACTTGTGAACTTGGTTTTTTATGCCTGATGGCTTTAATGGAGCTTGGCGCTTTTTCCAATGTTGACTCTTGGTTGTAAACAATATTAAACATAAGCAGTTTAGATATGGTGAAAAAACCAATCTGGCGAAGAATATGATGCTTCATAATGGCACTGCAAGAATGTCATTATTCCAGTAGCATGTCTGTCTTCACCAAAAGTCCAAAATTTAACACTGTAAAATGAGTACTAACACTTGTGTGCCTATCTTCACCAAAATTCAAAAATTTAACACTATAAACTGAGTACTAATAGGTACACTAGTTGTCATAAAATATGGTAGTCGGTATCTGATACTGAATCCCAAACTCAGAAAGGAAACCCTGCAACCAAATACACTATGTGGGGGCATTCAATTCCCCCCTATACTCTGCCCCTACTGTAGATAAAAAAATACCTTCATACTTCTTTATTTACCAATAAATTGGACTGGAACCAAAGCTGAATACATACCTTGAGGTGGACTTGCGGTCTATGTCATCGTCGGCCCAATCTGAATCTATGTACCCAACCAAAGATAGAGGACAATCAATTGCATAATAAATACCAAAACTGGGAGTTCCTTTTACATATTGAAGGATTCTCTTATAAGCTTTCCAATAATTCTCATGGGACTCCTGTATATACCTAGAAACAACACTCACTGCATAAGAGAGATCAGGATGGGTATGTGTGAGGTACAATAAGATCCCTACGAATTGTTGATAGAGAGTATTGTCTACCAAAGGAGTAGTCACTCCATCCTCCAATCTAACCCTGGAAATAAAAGGTATTCTAGATGGCTTGCACTCTATGATATGGAACCTATCAAGTAGATATAGTGGATACTTTTTTTGTGCCATCTTGATTCCTAAAGTAGACAGTGATACCTCAAGACCAAGAAAATAATGCAACAAACCCATATCACTCATGGAAAATATATCATGCAAGGAAGTCTTAACCCATGCAATATCTGATAAAGAACTCCTTGTGATCAGTAATTCATATAATTATAGAACAATGATCAAATGGGAGTCATCATGGTGAAGCATATAAACATTCAGATCTGATTTACATTTATGAAAACCCTGAGAAAGTAGAAAATAATCCATTTTTTCATACCAAGCTTGATGAGCCTATTTGAGCCCATATAATGATTTCTTTAACCTGCATACAAGAGAGGAGTCATGAAAATAACCCTATGGATTCTCCATATATATCTCCTCCTTCAGATATACGTGAATCAAATCACTCTTCACATCCATGTGATGGACTTCCTAGTGTCGAGAAGTCGCAATGGCCAAAACTACCCTGATGGAGTCCATTTTTGCAACTAGTGCAAAAGTATCGATATAATCAATGCCATGTACCTCAGAGTAACCTTTAGAAACAAGCCAATATTTATACTTACTGATCTCACCATTTTCATCCATATTTTTTTGAAATATCCATTTGCATCGAACAATCTTTCTTCCTTTTGAAAGTGGAACCAAATCCCAAGTTTGATTCTCCATGAGATCACTGTACTCCTCATCCATAGCATCTTCCCATAATGGGTTTCTAGTGGCCTTTGTATATGGCCATGGATATGATGCAAGAGACATATAACAATATATGGGAAACAACTTCTCTGTGGCAACCAAGGTAGTGGGGACCTCGAAAAACTGTGATCTAGTCCTCCTCGGATCCATCAGATTGTCGACTAGTTCACCAACATCATGCAAAGTATTTTTGTCCCAAATTGTTAGGGGACTTGGAGAATCCATGAAATTATCATCAACCTCTGAATATGATCCAAATACCTTCTCATCATCATTATCTTAATTTCTCGAATGAGCATCAAAACCCTCTTCAATTGTTTCATCCAAAAAGTCCCCAACGAGATGATCTGAAGCTGCATGTAGTGGACCCTCTTTGAAATTAAAAGTGTTGAAATTTCCATTAATAGATCTAGCTAGAAAATAACACACACATTTGTAGAGATAAATTTAGAAAGAAGAAGCAAGAGAGAAAGAATGGAACAATTCTCATTAACCGAATTCCACACTCAAAGAGTGAATAATTTACAATAGATATAGGCTACATGAGTAACTAATGCACCATAGTAGTGATCTAGAGAGATATTGACACTCATTGATAGACATTGGAGTGAACTACCACCTAGTCCTAGTTAACTGATCCATGCAATCATCAGTGAGCTGAGTCACGACTTCCACTGGTCTAACTAAGTGTAACTGATAGTAATTGACTCTAAACTGAAGAGGAACATCCTATTTTGTAGGGGAATATTCTCTAGAGAGAATATTATCATCTAAGTAAGATTTCTCAACATTGGACTGTAAAAATTAGGAAGATAATTATAGGTGAGTGTGTAAAATCTCCAACACCCCCCCTGAACACTACTAGGGTGTGCATGATGAATGGGTCTCGAAAACTAAGGCCATGTTAGGTATCCATTGTACAATACATATAAGAATGATACACTAAAAAAAAATGA
>ML797538.1:319018-370817 GCA_009831015.1 Picea engelmannii
TCAAATTACAATGCATAAAAAAAAATGAGAAGGAACAAAAAATAGTTCTTAAGCAATCTTGTCCTTCACTCCAAGAAGACTTCACAACTGTGCAAATTTGTGTTCATTGAAGATTTTTCTGAAGATGTAGATGTTTGGATGGATCTGATGAAGTAGATGCACCATTGATATGTCCACACATATCCATTTTCTCTTCTTGTAATGAAGAAGATCCAAATAAAGTTTGGATGAAATGTTCAAAACCGTACAACCGTTTCCGAAAAAAACGTTCAAATTTTGTTGATTTCAAAATGATCATAACTTCACTTCCCGAAATCCGTTTTTGACGATTTGTTTTTTTGAAATTGGATATTTTTCCGAGAGGAATTCAAATATCCAATTTTTTCTGCAAATTTTTCTCATAAAATATCAGAATTGAATCTTATTTGCGCGGATCCCTTTTTGTCTCCTGAGATGCATAAATGGTGCATGCATGTTGCTCCTGAGATGCATGCATGGCACATGGAAAAGTGTCTTCATGTGACTCCTGAGATGAATGCAATATATAATCCACATGAAATTCTAGAAAACAAATATGAAATGGAGTAGACATCATCTGTAATTAATGGAATACAAATTTGTGCAGGTACTTGTGTATAAGGATCTTCAAACTGAGATGATTGATCTTCTAGTGGATTTTCTACTTTCTCTATCTTGTCAACATTTTGCATGCAGTCTTCCTTATTCAAAAATAAAACCTCCAATATTCTCCATAATTCATTTGGAATTGAGTCTTGTGAGTCATTATATACTTGGTGGAGAATTTCATCCTATGGCCATATAATGATTCAAGATATCTTGTCTATTGAGAAAGTGGTTTTTCTCATTGGTGGAATCAGGCTCCACTTCCATTGCCATAGTTATTTGGTACAAGCCTTTGCATCTAAGTTGAAGTGGAATTTTTGTCTTCCACTCCAAATATTTATGAGGCGTGAGAAGTAATGTCGATGAATAATCCATCTTTTCTTCATTATTCAATCTTCAGTACCTGCAAAAAGAATCTAGTGCGTCTTTTTCCTAGAAATCTGTCACCTCTGATACCATGTCAAATTCCGGGACCCGAGAAATCTAGAAATAGATGAGAAATATAATACCAATGCAATGAATTTGAAAATAAACAAATAAGAGAGAGATATAGAAGAATTTACTCCACAAGAATGAATGTATTCACAAGATCTTCAAAATTACAATGAGATCAATCGAATATGTAGAGAGGAATTGATCTTGTCACTAATAATAGCAACTGCCACTAAAAGTAATGTAAAAATGGCTAAAGCACATGCCTAAACCTCTAAAATAGATAACCTACACATAAGATGAGTATGATAGGATGAAAAGTGAGAGTTTACTAACTTATTAGCTAAAAATGCAAAGTTTACTAAAGAAACGGGGTAAATCCCTAAAATCAAGGGACAATTTCCTTGATTTAAAGAGGAAGTGTGCTATCCTTCCTTTAGGTGTTTAAACTATGCATGGAGGTTGGAAAGGAGTCACTAAGTGGATTTCTAATTAAATAACTCAAGATTAACTCCATGTCAATATCCCTAAATTTAAAGAAAACTCACTAAACAAAAGGAAAGTGTCTCCTACCCTTTATAGAAAGTCAAATCAAGTGAGGAAAAATGCATTGGGATGCATTAACCAAGGTCTAGGTTCCTAAGACAAGTAATACACCAAGGGAAGTTAGGATTATTCTCTAACATGAAGACCAGTCCTCTAATAATGACAAATCAACCTCTTTTTCTTGAGAGATACCCTCAATGTCATAAATGGGGTCTCTATAAAAAATTAAATGACCAAAATTCCATATATGTCTCCCAACCTATATGAAATCATCAATGTGATTGTAAAATATATATGGGGGCTGTTCCATGATTTCACACGTATCATAGGAGTTGATTACTTCTTCACAAGATTGGAAAACTTCCTATTCTTCAAAAGGGAAAGTAGATAACAATGTCTTGTTTAGGCCTTCTGCAAAAGAAAATTCATCGAGATCCTCCTAGTAGCTTTATTCATTTCCACAATCATGGAATAAAGCATCATCAAAGTTTTCCAAAGGATTATAACTTTCCATGTTTCTTTTTGATGTACAAGAGGAATACAAGACTTGATCTCTTCATCAAAGGGGAGGGCCAACACAAGCGCTTCATTTTCAGAAGGATCTTCTTTCTCTTTCCAACTTTCTTCATGGATCTTCTCTTCAACCAAGTCTTTATCATCTTCAACAAAATCAAATATTTCACCATCCTGATCTTGATATCTAATAACTTTGAAGACTTCTTTGGGCATCAAGAATGATCGATCCTGGGTTGGAAATCCTTCCTTGTAGTCGTATATTTTGCTCACAATGTTACACAATGACTTTAATCTGAAATAAGAAATGGAAACCTCCCACACCATCTTCAATATATGCTTCCTCCTATAATTTTGAAGGATAGCATTTTACTCTTTCTTTCTTAACACACAAAACTTGACCAAGAAATCCTTATCATGGCAGTGTTCAAATAATTATTCACATAACTCATTGTCTTCTTGTATGCTTTCCTTGAGTGTTGGAAGTAGGCCAAAGAACAAAGAAAGGCTATTTTGGGAAGGAAGACATGCACGAGGAAAGAGATAGCTAGAAGGAAGAGAAACATGTGCGCATGCATGAAAGCTATAATGATGTTAGGCTTAGGGTTTTTGTAATACATTGTAATGGATGATGAGCCATAAACATATATATAGATATGCTTAAGGATGATTTAGAGAGATTCGATAGAGCGGAGATATAGAGATCTTGTAGGGAGTTTTGGAGAAACAATATTGTAATACGATACCTTTTGTAAGTTGTTGAGATGTAGAGGAGTAAGGAGGGTGGATCTTGAGCTCTAGATCACAGGCTGAGGAGCCTAGTGTGATCTAGTATGCCTCATAATAGATCTCTACCTGACTGAGGATGAATTGTAAAGCGCCCGACGTTGTAGTTTTTGGAACTTCCATAATAAAATAGCTTGAGAGATAGAGCTTCGTGGACATAGCCCGGGGGGGGTGAACCAAGGTAAAATCTGTGTTATGTGATTGAATGCTTGTATTTCTTTTACTATTTATGAGTAGATCTTAGCATGATGAATGAATGACTTGATTATATTACATCCATAATCGAGAATGATAGTATATTTCTTTAATAAGTTAAATAGAATTCTCAGTGCACACTTCTCATATCTCCATTCAATCCTGGACTACAAACACTTAAGTATTGCAGTCACCCATTAAGACTGTCTTGGGAGAGACTACGTAGTGCACTCTGTGCATTGTTTTGCCTTCGGGTTTACCATAAAGGACGATAGTTTTAGAGGCTTTGTTGGACCCCCAGTAGACTAAACCTGTGTCAAGCATGTTAAAGGTATAAATAGAGAAATCTAAACCAACAAATGGTTCTGTTGCAGTTGGAACAATATAAGGATTGAATAGATGGGATCTGTTAAAAGAGGGTAATATCTGCGGAAGGCGGGTCAAGAGAATACTAAATTGGATGACAAGAAGGTGATAATGCGCCACTAGAAGGGGATGTTGAGATAGTGAAATCCCACAAAATAATAAATCGTAAGATGGATGAAGACAAAGGAGTTAGAGTTTGCGTAGAAAGACAACAAAAACCCTAGAGTAACACCGTGTAAATACCTTGAGAAGTATGTGTTTACTGATCTACATGAAGTATTTTTTTGTGATTTCCCACACTTATTACGTTAGTGGATATTGAGGTTGAAGAATAACCACGCAACAAATCAGATCCCACAATTAGAGTGGACCTCAGTTCAAATTGAGCAGTTACAGCAGGTGAATAAAAAATTCACCCGCGCAATAGATTTTTGGCTTGACAGTATTGTAGTTGGGTCTATAACAGAATTTGCAGTAGATATAGTGCAGTTGTACAATGTAGCAGAGAAAGAGTTTCTACGATGACCTTGGGGAAGGTATATTCGATCGTTGTATACTTCTATTAGGATACTACTATATAACAAAGGTGTAATGACATTTAAGTCAGACATCTAAACTTCCCTGTGTGCATGGAGGAACAGTGACAGACAAAAGAGAAATGGATAAAGGAAAAAAGTAAGAATCCTTGGACCCAATCATGATGGACGATGACAATATAAATCAGATCATGGCGACAACTTGAAAGACGTGCAGTGGAGTACCCTACCAATACAAGGTGAACACCAAGAAGAGAGTCGTAGTTGTGAGGGAAGGCTTGGCAAGTGATGAAGAGGAGGTAGAGGATCTTCGGGCTGTGGAGTAGATTGAGGAAATCCTGCACATAAAATATGAGAGGAAGATGAGAGGTCCAAGAATGGGAAGAGAAGGCATCAATCCTATCCATATTAATGTTAGTGGGGAACCCATAAACCCATGTACGAATAACACACCAAAAAGTACAACACCATTTAGACAACTGAATTTCGGGAGAAGGAGGACAGAAAGAAGTACATATACACATGGAACAACAACTGGAGGAGCTACTCCAATAATAATTAGTCAAGTATTTACACCTTTCGGAGTTAGTAGTTTACCATTCAGGATGGTAAGACACAATCCCACCATCAGGTTACCATAATTCAAAGGAGAAGCATCGAAGGACCCGGAAAAGAACTTGTTTATCTGTGAGAAGATCTAGGAAGAAAAACACATCAAAGACGAGGAAACTAAACTTCCATAGCTAACAATCACACTAAGGGATCACACACTAGATTGGTATATGAGTTTAGTGACAAACAATCTAGTAGGGACAAGAAGAACTATTGCGGGTATCAAGAAGTTGTCGATAAATGAGTTTCAGAATCCAAGTTCAGAGGATCAGTGCATGAATGAGTTGATATAAATTAGACATAAACTAGGAGAATCCATATGGGATATTGACCAGAGATTCAAGTGATTGAAAGGAATGTTGAAATATCTCATGAAAGATATGAAACATAGGCACTTATTCGTCAATTCACTATTACCACACTTAAAATATCCACTATGACAAAAAAAGTTTTAGACACAGGTAGAGGCTCTGCAAGCAGCCCTGCAACTGGAAGAAAACCAATATCAGAAGATAGATCCATCCATCAAAGAGTTGAAGGAGGATTTGAAGAACTTAACATTCTAGCTAAACCAGAACAAAAGTAACGACAAATGAGAATTCGTTTGGTGTACCACATGCAGGACGAAAGGACACTATAGTAGTGAATTTCCAACATTCGCGCAGTATATGGAAGCATGGATTCCAAACCTGTTACCAACAGGAGGACTATGGTGAAAAATCTATAAGAACTTGGGCCACGATCCATATCACTGCCCAATGATGCAGAAATACCAGACAGACCCAAAGAGTTCATATTGCAACTTTTTCAAGTCAATGGGCCATGATGACAAAGACTATAGAACTATGGACTTGATCAGAGAGAGGACATCATATGCATACAGGGTGTAGGAAAAAATGATGACCGGGAAAGCTGTACCTTAGGTTAACTAGGTACCGGCCCCATACAACACTGCACAACATAAGTATAATACTATGCAACAACCATATAATAATGTGAAGCCACAGTACAACACAATGCAACCTCAGTACAATAACACACAGTACAATCAAGAAACTCAGTATAACGTGCTATGAGGAGATCGAACTGGCTATAGAGGCAGAGGACAAGAAAGAGGAGGCTTTGGAAGAGGTAGAGGACTAGTGGTATGTCACAACTGTCAACAACTAGGACATTATGCAAGAGAATGTCCACTTCCACCAGCGACTTGTATGTATTGTCGCGCATCAGATCATGACACAGAAGAATGTCCTACGTTACTAGGGAAGATCTAGGAAAAGAGGAATCAAAACAACTAGAATGTTCAATGGATTTCAGCGGAAGCAAGGAATGAAGGGAAAAACATCAACATAGTTACACGTAGAGGAGATAAAACAGGAAATGACACAGCCCGACAAGAGCCATTACAACACCAGTGTGTGAAGAAGAATTCCAAACCAAGGAAAAATTTCGACGCACAAAACGAGAAGGAAACATTTAAGCAAGCTAGACAAGAATTTATGAAGCAAGACACTGCGTCGACCTCAACTGCGCAACAGTGCAAGGAAGTGATAGAGTATGAGATGCCTCCATCGTTGGATCATACCAAAGAAATGAAGCCCCTGAGACAACCAAGTATAATCAAAGGCTTTTTGCAATCATGTGTAAAACTATTGAATGAACCATCCTCTATCAAAATATTGCAAAATAAATTAGAAATATGTATCATAGAGACAGAAGGAAAACTAGAACAAAAAATAGTCAATCACCTGCATAATAGAAGAAAAAAAAGCAGGGAGTTCATGTTGAATGTCAACATCAAAGATTTCAACATGGGAGATATCATACAGGATTTAGGATATGAAGTCAATGTATTACCCAAGAAGAAATGGAAATGTATGGGAGAGCCCACACTAGGATATTCACCCTTTCAGCTGAAATTAGAAAACCAAAATAGAGTTCTCCCAATTTTATCTAGGTGGATATTGATGGCCACCCACCTTTTCCGACTGGCCCAAAACAGTTTTCTGGCAATTTTGGCAATTTACTATTTTTAGTTGGTTTTAAGTTCCAGGGCCATTTTGAGGGCCTAAATGAAGGTTTTTCAAGATCACGGTTCTCAATTATAAACAAAGGCATGATTGAGCCCCCAAAATGAATCTCCTCGATGATACCTTTCCAACGAGCTATCATAAGCCTAAAACGGAGATCGTATGCAAAAGTTACGACCTCGGGAAGTTGATGTACTAACTTACCCAAACGGGGCCCACATGACTTTTGGCACTTCATCTCCTAGGGTTAGGTTTTTGGATGTCTAGGAATTTTGGCATTCCTTTTTATTGTAAAAAGGCCTTCATAGCCTCATTGTAATCATCTTCTTGCGAATGCAAGTAGCCGTCACATCTCTTCTCAGAGATAAGCTGCCACCATTCTAGCGAGTCTTGCACTCTGTATTTTTACAGTCGCTGTACATTTCTTTCATTAATAAAAATCGTGTATTACTGTACCTCTGTGTTTATGGTTGTATCTCTGACATATTCATGCTATATTATTGGATATACGTGATATAGTTGTTCATTTCTCTCCTCTCATTTCATGCCGAAAATAAATCTGGATCAGTGGTATCAGAGCAGGCTGCTCTTGATCATTTTTTCAGTGCATGTCCCTGATGACGTCCTAGAAAAATGGTTAACTCTGCTAGAAGGTTATTTCTCTGTTCACAATTTTTTCGACAAAGAAAATATCACCTTCGCACTCCTTAAAGCTCTCCCTCATGTCAAACATTGGTGGGAAACTTACTAGGAGAAAAGTTCCATAGAGGAGTCTGGAATATATGGTTTCGATCCCACTTGGGATTTTTTTGTGGATGCGGTAAAGGAACAATATTACCCTATTGACAACTATGACGACCAGTACATGAGATGGACCACACTGCGGCAAGAGAGGGGCCAAGTAGTTCCGAAGTTCACCAATACCTTCCATACCTTGCGCACCAAGCTAGGTATCAAAGACTCCGAACGACATTTGGTTCTGAAATACCATGGGGCTCTACACAGATACATCCAAACTGAAATGGATTTTTTAGACATCTCATCACTCGGTGCTGCCTATCGATATGTTGTTAAAATCGAGCAGAAATTTAAGCACTAGAACAAATGGGATTTTGTTTCTGCAAATCCACAACAACCAAAGTATGACAAATATGCCCCTAACAAACAGTCTCCCGAAAAGCCACATGAAAAGAAGGGTCATGGGAAGACAAAGAAGGACACTGGAAAATGGTGCGATTTCCACAAAAGCCCCTGGAACAACATCGATTAATGTCGCTAAAAACAGTCTTTGGGGGCTGAGATCAAAGAGAAGGAGTCGAACCCTGATTCAGAATCTAATTCTAAAAATACTGGTAAAGGATAGATCATTGATGCAAACCCCACTACTATTGTCGTGACTGCAGCAATTCAACCAGAAGAACCAACAGATCTTGAAGAGGGGGAGCACCTTTTTCATTCATAGATGTCGGTGAAGGGGACCCCGCTGTATTTTATTGTTGATAGCAGAAGCCAGAAGAACCTCATCTCAGCATAGGTCATCAAACAGTTGGGATTGTCGACAACACCACACCCGCAGCCATACAACATCGGGTGGCTTCGGCAAGGACGAGATCTCTATGTCAGCCAACAATGTCGATTGTCATACGGCATCCAACCCTTCAAGGATGAGGTATTATGTGATGTTGCCCCACTAGATGTCTGTGATGTTCTCTTGGGCCAACCATATATGTGGAGACACCATGTTTTTTATGAGTCTCGACCCCGTAGTGTCATTGTTAATTTGTGGGGTCATCTCTACAGAATACCAGAGGTAGTTCCAACTATTGTTCCACCTAAAAAGTGTCGCAAGGTAGTATCTCATACTGCAAAATTCAACTTCTTCACAATCTGTTCAAAAGGGGAATAGAAGGACACTGCAACCACTTCAGCCTTGCCCCATACACCTTATATCCAACAGAAGTGGGTCAACAAGGTTGCATCAAAGTGCAAAGATTCCTTCTGCACACCTTCCCCTCATGCATATCAACTTGTTGAACAACCTCAGCTTCAACAGGTTCATGAAAGACTTCTGCAGACCAAGCAGCACGATGTCTCCAGTAATACAAGCAGCTCACCCAGATGCAGATCCAACAAACGTTCTTCCCTCACCCCCGGGAACTCAACGCAATGGAGACCATTTCTTCCTAAGGAGGGAGTATTGATCCAGGTGGATATCGGTGGCCACCCACCTTTTTCGACTGGCTCAAAATAGTTTTCTGGCAATTTACTATTTTTAGCAGGTTTTAACTACTGGAGCCATTTTGAGGACCCAAATGAAGGTTTTTCAATATCAAAGTTCTCAATGATATATGAAGGTATGATTGGGCCCCCAAAATTAATATCCTCAATGATACCTTTCCAACGAGCTATCATATTCCTAAAATGGAGATTGTATGAAAAAGTTACGACACCGGGAAGTTGATGTACTAACTTACCCAAACGGGGCCCACATGACTTTTGGCGCTTCATATCCTAGGGTTAGGTTTTTGGATGTCTAGGAATTTTGGCATTCTTGTTTATTGTAAAAAGGCCTTCATAGCCTCATTGTAATCATCTTCTTGCAAATGCAAGTAGCCGTCACATATCTTCTCAGAGATAAGTTGCCACCATTCTAGCGAGTCTTTCACTCTGTATTTTTACAGTCTCTGTACATTTCTTTCATTAATAGAAATTGTGTATTATTGTATCTCTGTGTTTATGGTTGTATCTCTGACATATTCCTGTTATATTATTGGATATACGTGATATAGTTGTGCATTTCTCTGCTTTCATTTCGTGCCGAAAATAAATCTGGATCAGTGGTATTAGAGTAGGCTGCTCTTGATCGTTTTTTCAGTGCATGTCCTCGACGAGGTCCGAGTATAGAAAGTTAGGTCTCGAGCTTGTCTCTCTTGAAGAAAATCACTCTCGCACACCCAAAAAACCCTCAATGGCGAAAGAAAAGAAAAATGACGGAGCAGATGATCCTATCAATCTGTTGCTTGAGAAAGCTCTCACGCGAGAAAGGGACGAAATGATAGAGAATTTTGCCCACATCCTTCAGATAGCATCAGGCGCATCTTCATCAAGCGGCCACTTTGGAGGCACCTCGCCTTTCAAGGTACAAGTTAATTTTGATATTCCTGTATTTGAAGGACAGATAGATGTAGAAGCCCTAGAAAAATGGTTAACTCTGCTAGAAGGTTATTTCTCTGTTCACAATTTTTTCGACAAAGAAAAGATCACCTTCACACTCCTTAAAGCTCTCCCTCATGTCAAACATTGGTGGGAAACTTACTGGGAGAAAATTTCCACAGAGGAGTCTGGAATATATTGGGCCGATCCCACTTGGGATTTTTTTGTGGATTGTTATAACCCTAAATTGCACCACACATGCTTACCTGGCATCAGGCTAACTCATATCCCTTCATTGCCAAAACATTTGCTGAGAAACCTCTTTGAAAATCCTTTTGGTTTAAGTCACACGTGCCCTAACCCACTACTGCATGCGTGTGAACGCTGGCAGGCCTACTACAGCCCGCGTTTACCTAACAAAGCACAAAAACAGGAAAGTTGTTGACGGGACAAAAAGCTATGGGTCAGTTAACTGAAAATCCCAGCCATGCATGTCCGAGAGTTCATCCAAAACCCTAGCTCCTTCTAGCCTATAAAAGAAGGGATAGGGGTACCATTTGGAGGAGAAAAATTATAGCGAAGAAACTCTGCCCAATTGCTGAATCCATTTGTCCCAACCCTTTACCCTTTCCTCAAGCCTAAGGAGAAATAACACAAAGTAGTTAGAGGAAAAAGAAGAGGAGGAGCCCAGGATCAGGATCAAGGAACGGTAGCCGGTCTCAACATTGATTGTAAGTTGATTCATTTTGAAAATAATAAAAGAATTCTTTTCCCGTCCCAATGCATGAGTTATCTATGATTTGTTTAATTTATGCTTAATTTCTAACCCTTAAGTAGAAAAGTAGCATGCATGCGTAGTGGTTTGTCTTGATTGCAGGATTGTCTTTGGAAGGAGCAGTGCAAGAAAGCGGGCAAAAGCGCAATGGAGGATCTACACCAAACATCAGCAAAAAGGTTAGTAGTTCCTTTCCATGCATGTATGTGAAAAAAGGGGTTTTAAGTTTTGGGTTGTAGGTTAAAAGTGATTTCTTTATGGTCATAATCTGCATGCAAGTATGACCCTAGTTTGCTAGTCCGTAGGGTATTTTTCCCAACAACAGAGTTGGAAACCATACTAGGGAAGATACTCTTTAGGGTTTCCAGATTTAGTTGAGTTTTTGGGTAGTTTAAGAGATTAGATTTTTTGTTTCTTTGCCTGTCTTTTTCACTAAGGCCTGAGCTAGCAGGGAGCTTGGTTCTCTACACCAGTCTTCCCTGACTGTTGCTTGACGGCAAATTTTGGGACACATAGAGGTACATGCGGCCTGCAGAAGGCCTGCACGCGTGTGCCCACGCCCTAACCTTCTATATCCCACGTTTGAATGCCTGCTATAGAGGTTTCAGTAGCGTGTAGGAGTTCAGAGAGCTTGAGAGGTGGTCCTCCTCTTCCGTGTTAGAATTATACATTCTTAGGGGGCTTTCTGGATCCTGTCTGAGTCTTGTTGGTTCATAGTCTTGTCTTAGTTTGCTTTATCGCGTTCTGTTATTCCTTGCAATTATTTTTCTTTTATGTTAAGAAGAAGCATCCAAGCCTTCAAGAGATCCTAGTCTGGGCTGCCTGTATTTATTTTTGTCTTAGATTTGGTAAATACACGCGGCCTGTGCAAGTGCAGCCCGTGGGTACACACGCTCTATTGTAGCTCAGCACGCGTTTGCACGCGTGCTGTTTCAGTGACAGTAGCGTGCTTGACAGGCTGCTTTTTTATCAAGGAGGGGCAGTCATCCCCTCTTTTGGTGAGAAGTAGTGCTCTCAGGTGTTTAGGTCTAGGGATGAACAGTCAGTAGTTCAGGTTCTCTTACCCTTAGCCTTCTTTTTCTTAGTTGATAGTTGATAGAAAAGATAAAAAGAAAAAAAAATTGTTTTATGGTTTTTAGACAAGCACAAGAGTCTTTGCTTTCTTGATTGCCATTGTGTGTCTTTTCTTTGATTCTTTGCAATCTGCGCTTTAAGCCAAAATTTCATTTTTCTTGGTTTTAGGCTTGTCAGTATTTTCCCTTTGTTGCTTGATTGGCACGTAAATAAAATAAAAAAAGAATCTTTTCATTTTCTTCTTTGTTTGAAGATTGTGTTTCTGCATCAATAGCTAGGAAGAAGACTTTTTGTTCATAAGTTTTTACAGTGCATTTAGAGCATAAGTAGCTCATAGATTGAGCGAAATTCATTTATGTTTGCTGCATGAAATCTTAGAAAAATTGAAAAGAAAAAGAAGTCTTTCTTTGTGAAAAGTTGTTGATTTTTGCATTCAGTAAAAGTTTTTGTTTCCATCATTTTTCATTCATTTTTGCTTTGAGTCTTTACACATCATCAGTTTCACCTTCATATCCTGTGACGTAAAAAATCCCATAAAAGAAACACTAATTTAAAATCTATTAGACCTTTTTGTTTGTAGGGTTCACAAACTAGTTCAGGACTAGGGCCTTGGATTAGGTTGGAGAGGACACTCTCCAAGGCCACTCAAACCAAACATTGGAGTCTGTGATAGGGAGTGTAGAAGTCCAGTTTCGTGGAAGTTATATGGGACCCCCCTCTAACACAGGGGCTAAACACGAGGTCGCGTAAGGAAAGGTAGCAGAGATAACCCCTCAAAGTCAGACCAAGCGTAGTGGAGAACACATATCGAGGATTTGTTTTGGGATTCCGTCGTTTGCATTTGCCACAGGGCTTCATGGGTCTCGAATCCGTTCGAGGTCCTCAGTTGTCTTCCGGACCATTTTCTCTCGATACCCTTGACAGGTTTCAGGCTTGATACCCTGCTCATTGTGGTCTACCCGACTATCGACTGTACCCGCCTGGTGACTGTTCGCGTGTTGGCAAACTAGTTGCCAATCTTTTTTAGGGACATACACAGGTGACTACGGGGGTATACAGCAATACCTAGGACAGACATCAGGCCACGCTTTGCAGAGTATACCCAGAGGGTGCTTCCATTTTCGAGTTGCACTTGCACCGGTAAGTTGCTCTAGTGTTGGTTGTTGTAACTGTTCTTCCAACTAGTTTAGTGTTTGCTTGACTTATCTCTTAGGGGATTCTTTTTTAGTGTGTGTTACTGTTTAAACGTGTAGAATACCTTAGCGTGTCTTGGATCTTATCACACAGTGGAGGATCCCGAGCTCCGCCGGTCACGAAGGCTCCTGGGCCTGCCACTGGTTATACTGGAGCCACCCCCGCCACCATTGAGGTGGAAGCTAGACCAACAAGGGTCTTTCGAAGCAACCGGGTTACAAACCATTGAGCCCGAACAACTCCCAGAGGAATCAACCGCCAATCTTGGTTCGGTTGAAACCCCAACCACTGATACTTGGCCATCGATCATTGTACCAATCCAATTTTATGAACGCCTGTCAGTGCCTCACACAGTTATGGAACCAAACGTTGTTACTTCATCTGGGAATTCTTCCATTCCCACCACCGTTGGTACCACAGGAGATGCATCTCCTAACTTGTCATCATCGATCTGAGCCACCATGGTCTCGGCCGCAACTACATCACACAGTGGACTGACCCCATCTATCGCGGTGGCCACAACTCCCTTCACACCTAGTGCGACAGGCTCTCCATTCTCATACAGTATGCCTAGTTCGGGCACAAGTCCTGCACTCACTCACTCCACTTTATAGACTTTGGGTTTGGGGGCAGGGAGCTATAATGCTCCTCTATAAGGTCAACTTGGGGGAATTCCTATCCCTTTCAACACTTTTCCTTACATTGGAGGTCATATCTCTCCTTTGTCCCCTTCGCTTGGTGGTCTGCATCAGCAGTTCGCCGGGCAGCCTGCACACACGAGTTCGTTTGGAGCCGAGAGTCAAGGAACACCTGCGCATACTATGTCGGTAGGTTCATCATCGTTTGTTTGGAATGGGACATTTGGTAACAACACTTTCACATCCATTGCTTTCCCATCTGGGGGCACTCCCATATTTGGACAGTCTACTCCGGTGTAGGGTACTATTCCTGCGCCGGGGGCACATATACGAGGACCTTAGAACTGAGGAAAAGGATCCATTCCCTCCTCTGGAATGTCGTTCTGGGGTAATTCTTTCCACAGTCAATGGAACCCCAGACAAACTTCTATTCCTCTCCCAGTAGGACCGGCATGGGGTAATCCTTCCCAAAGTCCATCAAACACGATGAATACTCAACATCCTATGTCCTTTATGAGGAATCAGCCAATGATGTCTCCACCGATGCAAAATCCTTACGTTGTTCAGGGCCATGGATTTTACCAGAATTTGGGCCAACAACCAAACGTTTCTTCGCAACCTGGTGCTAGTCAAACTCCAGGACCCTTTTTCCCAGGCTATTAGCAACAACCCAAACTACCCTTCCTGGCAACGTTACACTTGCCAGATTTGACAAGGTTGTTAAATGATCCTATTTGTCACAATCCACATTGGAATCCTATGCCAACGAAGTTGCCTTCGGACATTCCAAAGTTCGAGGCCAAGCCTAATGAAGATCTAGGTGATCACGTGACTACTTTCCATCTTTGGTGTTCATCTAAATCATTGAAAGATGACTCCATATAGTTGCAATTGTTTCAACGCACTCTTATCGGGAGTGCCGCAAAATGGTACATCGAGCTCGATCGCTCACGATACTCTTCCTTTGGCGAACTGGCGATGGTCTTCCTTAACCATTTCCAGTTACCTGTGAGATACGACCTGGGCACAGAATTGCTCGCCAATTTCGAACAGACAATAGCGAACCATATCTCTGATCATATCCGAGAGTGGAGATGTTGGAAGAGTCTAATTAAAGTACCAGTCCCACCAGCATTCCTGCTTGAGTGGTTCCTTAAGTCTCTGGTCCCACAATTATCCAAAGACGTCGCAACTTCTGGTGTTTTCTCCAAAGAAGATGCCATCACGAGGGCTCAATAGTTTGATCTTATCTATTCTCAGTCTAGTTTATTATACAACATCCTGCCAGATGCACCACGATCAATACTGGATAAAACTAGACAGAGAGCTGGACCACATGCCGATGGTATTGTTGGTTCAACCCAAACCAAGCCCGCTGAGCGATTGACAAAACAATTGCAACAATTATCTATACAACACTCAGCGGCTAGCCAGACTACTTCTTTGGTTGCTCCTCCTACCCAAACGTTGGAAGTACACTCTGTGTAGTCGACTAACCCAAAGGCCAACCAACAGCCTGAAGGGAAGAAAAAACAATGAAAGAAGGGTAAGGGGGAGAAAAAACCCACGGATAATGCTGGTGAGGGCACCACGGAAAAATGGAAGGCGAGGTATCCGTGCAACTTGTGTGCGGAAGACCACCCGACCCATCTGTGTCCTCGACTTGCAGAGGCCCAAAAGTTTGTCACACAGCAACAACAAGCTGTGTTGACTAATCCCTTTTAGCATGGGAAAAATTTAACTCAAGCCTCTACAAGTGTCGAAGGGGGCAGCCAGGAAACCTACCCTCCCCCAAATAATTCCTCTTCCGCAAACGTATATATGGTTAGGGGTGATGCTTTAATAACGACTAGAGTTCACGACTATAGTAAACCAAGCACCTCTGAGAAGGGCAAAGAAGCCGAGCTCCCATCTCTTCCTCTACAGATTAAGAAGACGTTGGGAGAAACGATGACATGCATTCCAAACGGTGCATTTAAGAAAGCTTCTCACAACCCAAACGCAAGGGCCACCTAGAATTACTCTGTGGTGGAAGATTTATCCCAAACCCCTTGTGCTATGTCCGCTTTGGAGGTCCTCCAAAGTTTCCCTTCTCAGAGGAAAGCCTTGTTGACTTATTTAGGCTCTACTGAGACTTGTAACCTAGGTACCATCATGCTAGATACAACTAACTTAAAACCTCGTCTGCCTTACCATGTAGCGTTTCATATAGTAGTGGCTCATCCCATGAAAACTTTTACACACAATATATTTCGCACGGTGGTCGACGAGGGCGCCTTGACATGCGTTATGTCGTTAGCATGTTGGAAGGCGATTGGCCAGCCCGCTTTGTCTCCATCACCTACTCTCCTCACTGCATTCGACGGTCGTTCTTTCCGACCACATGGCATCATTCCTTCTTTCCCTGTGTAGTTAGGAGGGAAGACTGTGTGTGTCAAGGTAGAGTTAGTCGATGCCCCCCTTGACTATAATCTCTTGTTAGGTTGTAGTTGGACTTATGCTATGCAAGCTGTGGTTGCTACAGTTTTTCGAGTCTTGTTGTTTCCACATGAAGGTCGGATAGTGACCATCGATCAATTTTCCTTCTCTAGACCTGACCCAGCTTTGGGGGCATCCACGGTTCCCATGATTGATAATACTCAAGCCGGTGTCGTTAACATAGGATTTGGTTTGTTCCCATCTTTGATGGGTACTTTCGATTACCCACCTCCTCATGACGATGTCAAGTTTATATCTAATCACCACAAGGCTGAGATTTTTCAAGTTTCATTGTTCCGCACGACTTACTTTGCGGATCCATGGATTCTTCCTTCCCCATCAGCCACGATGGATGAGACAGGACACTCTGGCATGTCCATACCCTTGTCGGCCACTGAAGTAGTGTACTCTTTAGTCCATCAAGCTTCAGCTAATCCTGATCCAACTCCCGTACAAGAGTTGGATCCACTTCTAGAGCCTATCTGGGCTCAGGGTTCTCTTGCCAATACTGATTCGTTAGACTTAGTCTTGCCTTCTAACGAAGAAGTAATCGAAGCAATGACTAGTCTGGACAAACCTTGGGAGGATATTCATCATAGATCATATTTCCTCCCAAAGTTAAGCTGAATCGAGGCAGGAGAATTCACTATCACCATGACGGGAGATCAACCATGTCCCATTAGCCTCTTAGCTACACAGGAAATTTATGTTGAGGGAAATATGGTGACTATCGCTGCAACTATACCGATTAACAACTCCCGAAACCCTGGCATCGTAGAGAATGTCTTCATCGGAGCAGATTTCTCCCCCGAAGAGATTCAAATTTACATGGATCTTTTCAAACAATTCCGCGACGTTTTTTCCTGGTCTTATGAGGAAATGCCAAGCATCGATCTGAATATAGTTGAACATGAAATCACAACGTATCCTGATGCTAAACCTATTCGACAAAAACTTCATCCAGACAATCCTAAGAAAGCAGCAGCCATCAAGATTGAGGTTGAGAAATTGCTCAAGGCAGGGTTCATTTACCCTATCCATTTGACACAATGGGTTTCAAACCCCGTGCCGGTCAATAAAAAACAAGGCACGATTCATGTATGTACTGATTTTCGTGATTTGAACAAGGCATGTCCAAAAGATAATTTTCCAACCCCATTCATCGACCAGATCATTGATGAATGTGTCAGTTGTGAAGCCTTTTTTTTCATGGATGGTTTTTCGGGATATAATCAAATCCAAATCAAACCTGAAGACCAACACAAAATGGCATTCATTTGTTTGTGGGGTACATTCGCCTATCGAAAGATGCCTTTTGGCCTCAAAAATGCTGGAGCCACTTTCTAGCGGGCCATGTCTTTTGCGTTTCATGACCTTAAACATATAGTCGAGTCCTATCTAGATGATTTAGCATCGCGCTCTCACAAGCGAAAATATCATCCTACGCACCTCAGACTAATATTTGAATGTTGTCGCTACTTTAGGATTCACTTGAATCCCAACAAGTGCGGCTTTTGCGTCACGTCAGGACGTTTGTTGGGTTTCATCGTGTCAACAATAGGGATCATGGTGGATCCTCTTAAGGTGGAGGAAATAATCCAGTTGCCCCCCCCACGCACAATCTTACAACTTCAAAGTCTTCAAGGCAAGGCGAACTTCTTACGACACTTCATCGCCAACTATGCCGAAATCACCAAGGGCTTTATGCATTTACTTGAGAAAGATGTTCCATTTTTCTAGGAGGAAGCCGCTCAACGCTCTTTCGACACATTAAAACATGCCCTTACAACCACACCTCTGCTACGACCACCTATTTATAACAAAGATTTCTTATTATATCTGGTTGCCACAGAGTCAACCATAGGCATGGTTTCAGTTCAGGAAGATGATTCGTTTTCAGAATACATGATCCATTACCTAAGCCGAGGCCTCATAGGACCGGAACTTAATTATTCCCATCTCAAAAAACTTGCGTTGGCAGCAGTTCATGTTGTTCAACGGTTCCGTCACTATGTTCTATCTCGCAAGACCACTGTCATCACTGTCATGAATCCATTCTAGTACATGTTGACACGATGAGTTATCGGTGGAAAAATCAGTAGATGGATGGACATCCTCCAAGAATTTGACTTAGACTTCATTTCAACGAAGTCCAAGAAGTCATTGGTCTTCGCAGAACTTATTTCAGAGCTTCTGGTTGAGTCAGGTGACATTGTGCCTGAGGAATTGCCTATCTGGGGGGATATGTTTTTGATTGAATCATCAGACCCCTGGTACAGAGATATACTGATCTATCTCTAGACTTTGAAGTGCCCCACCTCTGCTTCTCGTGACGAGCGTCGGCGGATACGCCATCAGGCTAAAAATTATCTCATACTCGATGATACGTTGTATCGGAGAGGTGTAGACTGCATCTTGCATCGATGTCTCACTCATGAGGAGACCGTCATAGTGCTCAACGATTGTCATACAAGAGCTTGTGGCGGTCACTTATCTGGGTTGGAAACAGCCCAAAATATTTTATGAGCAGGTTACTTCTGGCCCACACTTATGAAAGATTGTATCGAGTCGGTCAAGAAGTGCCATCCGTGCCAAATCTTCTCTCGGAAGATGAGGGCACATCCATCTCCTATGTTTCCTGTCATCACAGTTGGTCGCTTCACTAAGTGGGGGATTGATTACACTACATGCAACCCCCCGTCAGCAAGGGGGCACCTCTATATCATCGTAGCTGTCGACTACTTCACTAAGTGGGTTGAAGCTATGCCAACGTTTAAATATGATGGAGAGACTGCAACTCTCTTCTTATTCAACTAGATTATAGCACGATTCGGTGTCCCGAGAGAGATTGTCACTGACCATGGCAGTCACTTTCAGAACCAAATGATGTTCGAGTTAACATCAAATCTTGGGTTATGGCAAGATCATTCCTCACCTTACTACCCCCAAGACAATGGGCAGGTGGAAGCTATAAACAAAACCCTTAAAACTATTCTACAATGAACTATCAACTCAACCAAGTCAAATTAGAATTTGATGTTATACTCGGCATTATGGGCATACCGAACATCTGTTAAGACTGCAACTGGTTTCTCACCTTTCCAACTCGTTTACGGGCTGGAGGCAGTCTTGCCCATTGAATGTCAAATCCCATCTTTGAAATTCGCAGTACAGTTATTGCCAGACACTTCTCCACTTGAAGAGTGTTTAGTACACCTTGAGCAGCTTGATGAGCAGCATCGCGATGCGGCCCTGGCCAATGAGGCTCATAAACATAAGGTCAAGTGTCAATATGATAGGTCCATTCGTCCTCATATTTTTTCTGAGGGCGACCTTGTCCTGGTCTATGACCAAGATAAGGACCCCCTGGGGGCAGGAAAGTTTAAACCCATGTGGTTCGGACCCTTCATTATTAAAGAGGTTTTAAAAAAGGGCGCTTATTGTTAGGTCGATTTTGAAGGGAATGCTTTGGTGGAGCCTAGAAATGGGCTTTACCTCAAGAAGTATTACTCATAGAAAGGTCACTATGGGTAACTTTTTGTAACATATGTATAGTCTTTGTACTATTACTTTTTTACATTTCTTTTAAAAAGTGTTATGGATGTGTCATTGATGTTATCTTTCGTCAATATGGAAGATGTCAAGTGAGTCCAAGGTGTTCGTTGGGTATGCGGACGGTGCTAGTCGACACACGCGGAGGCTTGCCTCCGTAGCTTGGGTAATCTTTACACCACAGGGTCAGTTGTTATCTTCCGGAGGCATATGCTTAGGTGACACCACGAATAATGTTGCTGAGTATAGTGCAGTTATTGAGTTGCTTTGTGATGCTTTGTCATTGGGTATCTCTCATCTCCGGGTCTATCTATATGCTCAACTAGTTGTGTCGCAGCTAAACAGAATATACCGGGTTCATGACCCAACTTTACACTGACAATTCCTTAGGGTACGTCTCTTGGAACGCAACTTTGATTATATCACATATTTTCATGTTCCTAGGAGTTTAAATCAAATCACAGATACTCTAGCTAATCACATTTTAGATTGGCATCTTGCTCACATATAAAAAGATCATGAACATAAACATGTAAATACATTTTTGTACACATAATCCATAAGACACAAAAAAGAGATAAAAACCATATATAATTATCATAAAATCCTCAGAGTACATAGATGGGTGCAAGCACCTCACAAGTGGGAACAGTAACGAGCCACTGGGCTTATGCCCTCAAAAAATATATACATATCAATGCTCGTGGAACATAAAAGTCTAAAGTCTGCTCAAGGTATATGGGCCATGTTATAATCATGTACAGCTTGGGCTAAACGCCTAAACAATCAGACCCATGTCCAAGGTGCCCCCATAACATGAGTCTGCATGGATGGCGGCAGGTCCTCTATCTTTGCCATGGGAACTGTGCGAGTGAGTGCAGTGAAGTTCTGCTCAATTCGCCTAAGAACCCTCTCGGCCTCTCCTGCTGGGAGGTTCCCTGCTACTGTTTCTCCCCCAGTGGCAGCAACTGTGGCTTCTGGCTGTGGGTGACGCCTGTTCTGCGCATAGTCGGCAGGTCACACAGGTCCCACATCTACATCCAATACAAGTTCACTAATCAAAAACTCTGGTATACAAAAACATGATATATATCAAAAAGACATAAAAATTACATATGCAAACAAAAAAAACTGTATAGGTGGAGACTTACCCATCTGCCCTCGCTCCTCACTAGGAGGCACTGGTATCTCTGAATCTCTGGAGAAGTCGATCCCCGCATATGGGTAGTTCTCAATAGTCAGGATTTTTCGTGATAGCCAAGCAAAAAAGTCATCATTGAAGGCCTCCACGGTCCTTCCACCACCCTATTGCGGCAGTAACACTGCCCATCTACATACTGCGAGGAAAGTGGTCAGATGTCCTTGTACTGTCAGCCGAGGACTGAAACACGGAAATATCTCGAAAAATAATGAACATAGGATGGTCCCAAACCCGAAGTTCATGTGTATCCGCTGTCTGCAAGCTGTCAACTAACTCTTCATGCACTCCAACAGTGTGGTACTCCAATCAAAAATTTGTGCATTCATGAACTGGATCACACAGTTCATCTATGCGCCCAAAGCCTGATGCACGGCGGCTGAGCCGGTAATCCGCCCAATGAGCAATAAAATGGTCTGTAGGGTGAGGCTGGTAATCCTACTAACAGGTACTGATGAACCTCTATGATCGGTCCCAGCCTCACAGTACTCATCGATCAGCTTCGAGACTTTGCTCGGCCCTGCAGGAAACGTCTGAAAGTTGATTGGTTCCCCTCTCCCTGAGAGGCCAGTCAAAAAGTAAATATCCTCGGGGGTGGGCACCAAGGCTTGCCCCTCTAACATGAACACCTTTGCATCAGGGTGCTAGTAATCAACCAAGGCATTCAGTAGCCTTGGTTGCGTGCACATGAACGAACATAAAAATAATATTACCAACCCACACTGCGTCAACACAGCCACAACATTCAGATCTACAGCCACTAACTCATTGGCGGCCTCGTGCTCCCTTTCCCTCCACTGAACATACATCCTGCCAACACAACAAGATAAAGGAGGGTCAATACATGTTTTCATTGGATTTTTCATCACACGGGGGGGGTAAACGCGACCTGTAGAGGCGACAGTCATGGGTACCCGCATGCAGGCTTTTCTCTGAACACGGGTACCCACGGGCTATCCCTGGACAGCCTGCGTTTGCCTAGGGCCGACCTTTTTGAGGCCGACGCCCACCCTAAAAAATCAACTAAATGCTACAAAGAAAGTATTGAATAGCTAGACAAGGGAGTTTGTAATTACTTGGTCCAAGAAGAAGTTCGTTTCGTCCACTGTAGCTCCCGGAATCACGATCTTTGGCAAAGGGGGTCTTTTGGCTCCGGAGTCAATTTCCAAATCAACAATGGTGATAATGAGCTGCCAGCTTCTATTTATAGACTTTTTGGCCTCTTTTTGTCATTTTTTTGGCCCCCCTTATTAGTTTCTTTATACCAAAAACCATTTTGAGTGATCTAGGAGTTATATGGGAGGGAGTTGAGCAGGTATTGGGACAAGGTTAGGATATTACCCCAAAAATTCTTCAAAAATCAACTTGAGCATATAGGTTAGGATATTACCCCAACTTTTGCATCTCGTTGCCTTTTTTATGCTATAGGATCGATCCCATCCAGTGGTGACACGGAACCATCATATCTGTTATATAAGTGTCACAACTTGGTGGTAGAGCTTACCAAAACATGGATGCCCTAGGTAGGTCTTGGTTGCATTATGGTGTCCATGCCGTTTCAAACAACACTATAGGCTCGGGAGTCCGTATAGTCTTTCCTGAATACGAGTTTGAGCATCATTCGCGTGGGTCTTTTTCACTCTTTCTCTTACCCTCTCGACTCCCAAAACATAATGGGTCTCCTTTTAAGCCCTTTTCAGACCCTCTAAACATGAAAAGATTGTCGAGCGATCTTGTGACCTTTCACGCTCGTTAAACTGAAATTTGAAGTCACGTCTGTCTGGCGGTAGTTTACCCCTTTTTCGGTCCGGACGGTCAACTATACAAACAAAGGAATACTCTATTGAATTCCCATTCTTTAGAAGAGTATCCTCAGGTATAATTTTATTCCTTTTTCGGGCCTGAGGGACTAAATTTACGAAAAAGAAACCCCCACGGAGTCCATAGTTAAGCTCTTTTCAGACTCCCTAAAATTGAAAAGATCGTCGAGTGACCTTATTCTTTCACACTTGTTAAAATGGTCCAGAAGAACATTCCTGACGGAGTCCATAGTTAAGATTTTTTCAGACTCCTTAAAAATGAAAAAATGGCCGAGTGATCTTGCCCTTGTCACACTCGTTAAAATGGTTTTGAATTGACGTCTAATCGGTGCTAGTTGACCCCTTTTTCGAACCGACTAGACTATTGTCGAAAAAGGTACCCCACTGGAGTCTCCTTTTAGGCTTTTTCAGACTCTCTAAATATGAAAAACCACTGAGCTTCCCTTCTCTAGGCTCGTTAAACTTACATCGAAGGATGTTACCATTGTGTGTTCTATCAACCGCATTTGCATACCTTACCCATCAGCCTTGTAACAGTTTGCCTCTGCATTTTAACACCTTTGGCCACTGGAGTATTTTTTCCGAGTATCATTTCCCAGAACATCAGTCTTTTCCTTGTGCCTCGAGCTTGTATGTTTGCTGTACTCATCCCTCCATTGTAACGTAATATTCCTTTATTCTTTTTCAAAAACGATAAAAAAGAACAAAAAAATCAAATATACCCCAAAAAGAGGATGGGAAAAGTATTTTCTTTATTGGCAGCATAATGAGTCGCCTTTGGATGAAGCACATCTTTCCATTTGATTATCAGACTATGGGATGTAGTACGACCTTAGGAATCTTTTCCTCACTATATAGATTTGTGTCCTCCACCGTTTGGTTACTCTTCCAAACATATGGAGAGTTTGCGTTGCCTCCTGCTTCGTAGATTTATGATTAACAAGATATGTTGCCTGAGTCTTATCACTTGTCGTGCTATTATCCAAGGGAAGTTTGTCACTGAGCCTGAGTTGGCCCCTCTACAATATGTCTCTTGTTTGCATACCCGACCATCCTGAACGTCCAATGAATTCCTTGTTCGAAATCACTGAAGCCTTCAGTCCGACCATCAAGATTATCAAGTCCATAACTGACGAGTCATAGAAGACCTCTGGGTAGTGCAGTTGTACACTCATATTACACTCCTACCTGAGTTTAGAATATTTTGAAGTTGTTGCTCGATCTCTGAAGTACATCCATCAGGCCGAATCAACTTCTGGGAGATGGATACTTTATATGTATATCTTTCTGATTTCGAGATGTAGCTCTGATGTGTATTATTCGCGGATACTCTTTATAGTTATTTGACATGGATCTACAGTGTATTTGATTGGTATCATTGGTTCTATTTTATCTCGAGCATGGGTATGCCCACCTCGGTCAGACATTTGTTATTTTGCAGACGGCACCTCCTGATTCCTGATTCTTGGGCTCACTCGTTCAACATATCAGTACAGATTGGTAAAAGATTGGTAATGTATTTCGGCCATCAGATGCTCTTCTGACCTCACACATTAGGGGGCATCTATTATAACCCTAAATTTCACCACACATGCTTACCTGGCATCAGGCTAACTCATATCCCTTCATTGCCAAAACATCTGCTGAGAAACCTCTTTGAAAATCCTTTTGGGTTAAGTCACACGCGCCCTAACCCACTACTGAACGTGTGTGAACGCTGGAAGGCCTACTACAACCCGCGTTTACCTAACAAAGCACAAAAACAGGAAAGTTGTCAATGAGACAAAAAGCTATGGGTCAATTAACTGAAACTCCCAGCCATGCATGGCCGAGAGTTCGTCCAAAACCCTATCTCCTTCTAGCCTATAAAATATGGGGTAGGGGTACCATTTGGAGGAGAAAAATTATAGCGAAGAAACTCTACCCAATTTCCGAATCCATTTGTCCCAACCCTTTAGCCTTTCCTCAAGCCTAAGGAGAATTGACACAAAGCAGTTGGAGGACAAATAAGAGGAGGAGCCCGGGATCAGGATCAAGGAACAGTGACTGGTCTTAACATTGATTGTAAGTTGATTCATTTTGAAAATAATAAAAGAATACTTTTCCCATCCAAATGCATGAGTTATCTATTATTTGTTTAATTTATGCTTAATTTCTAACCCTCAAGTAGAAAAGTAGCATGCATGCGTAGTGGTTTGTCTTGATTGCAGGATTGTCTTTGGAAGGAGCAGTGCAAGCAAGCGGGCAAAAGCGCAATGAAGGATCTACACCAAACATCAGCAAAAAGGTTAGTAGCTCCTTTCCATGCATGTATGTGAAAAAAGGGGTTTTAAGTTTTGGGTGGTAGGTTAAAAGTGATTTCTTTATGGTCATAATATGCATGCAAGTCTGACCCTAGTTTGCTAGTCCGTAGGGTATTTTTCCCAACAACATGGATGCGGTAAAGGAACAATATTACCCTATTGGCAACTATGAGGACCAGTACATGAGATGGACCACACTATGGCAAGAGAGGGGCCAAGTAGTTCTGGAGTTCACTAATACCTTCCATGCCTTGCGCACCAAGTTGTGTATCAAAGACTCTAAACGACATTTGGTTCTGAAATACCATGGGGCTCTACATAGATACATACAAACTGAAATGGATTTTCTAGACATCTCATCACTCGGTGTTGCCTATCGATATGCTATTAAAATCGAGCAGAAATTTAAGCACCAGAACAAACGAGATTTTGTTTCTACAAATCCACAACACCCAAAGTATGACAAAGACGCCCCTAACAAAAAGTCTCCCAAAAAGCCACATGAAAAGAAGGGTCACGGGAAGACAAAGAAGGACACTGGAAAATGGTTTGATTTTCACAAAAGCCCCTGGCACAACACCGATGAATTTCTCTCAAAATAGTCTTTGGTGGTCGAGATCAAAGAGAAGGAGCTGAAGCCTGATTCAGAATTTGATTCTGAAAATACTGGTAAAGGAAAGATCATTGACATAGACCCCACTGTTATTATCGCGACTGCGGTAATTCAACCAGAAGAACCAACAGATCCTTAAGAGGGGGAGCACCTTTTTCATTCACAGATGTGGGTGAAGGGGACCTTGCTACATTTTATTGTTGATAGCGAAAGCCAGAAGAACCTCATCTGAGTAGAGGTCGTCAAATAGTTAGGATTTTCGACAACACCACACCCGCAGCCATACAACATCAGGTGGATTCGGCAAGGACGAGATCTCTGTGTCAGCCAACAGTGTCGATTGTCATATGGCATCCAACCCTTCAAGGATGAGGTATTATGTGATGTTGCCCCACTAGATGTCTGCGATGTTCTCTTGGGCCAACCATATATGTGGAGACGCCATGTTGTTTATGAGTCTCGACCCCGTAGTGTCATTTTTACTTTGGGGGGTCATCTCTATAGAATACTAGAGGTAGTTCCAACTATTGTTCCACCTAAAAAGTGTCGCAAGGTAGTATCTCATACTACAAAATTCAACTTCTTCACAATCTGTTCAAAAGGGGAACAGAAGGACACTGCAACCACTTCAGCCTTGCCCCCTACACCTTCTATCCAACAGAAGTGGGTCGACAAGGTTGTAGCAAAGCGCAAAGATTCCTTCTGCACACCTTCTCCTCATGCAGCTCAACTTTCTAAACAACCTCAGCTTCAACAGGTTCATGATAGACTTCTGCAAACCAAGCAGCGTGACGTCTCCAGTAATACAAGCAGCTCACCCAGATGCAAATCTAGCAAATGTTCTTCCCTTGCCCCCGAGAACTCAACGCAATGGAGACCATTGCTTCCTAAGGAGGGAGGATTGATCCAGGTGGATATCGGTGGCCACACACCTTTTCCGACTGGCTCAAAATAGTTTTCTTGCAATTTTGGCAATTTACTATTTTTAGCAGGTTTTAATTTTCGGGGCCATTTTGAGGGCCTAAATGAAGGTTTTTCGAGATCAAGGTTCTCAATGATAGCCGAAGGCATGATTGAGCCTCCAAAATGAATCTCCTCGATGATACATTTCAAATGAGCTATCATACACCTAAAACAGAGATCGTATGCAAAAGTTACGACCACGAGAAGTTGATGTACTAACTTACCCAAATGGGGCCCACATGACTTTTGGCGCTTCATCTCCTAGGGTTAGATTTTTGGATGTCTAGGACTTTTGGCATTCCTGTTTATTGTAGAAAGGCCTTCAGAGCCTCATTGTAATCATCTTCTTGTGAATGCGAGTAGCCGTCACATCCCTTCTCAGAGATAAGCTACCACCATTCTAGCGAGTCTTTCACTCTGTATTTTTATAGTCTCTGTACATTTATTTCATTAATAGAAATCATGTATTACTGTATCTCTGTGTTTATGGTTGTATCTCTGACATATTCCTATTATATTATTGGATATACGCGATATAGTTGTGCATTTCTCTGCTCTCATTTCATGCCAAAAATAAATATGGATCACAATTGGTAGACTGAAAGGAGTGACAATAGACCTGGATGGAGTGCGCACTAAAGCATACTTCAAAGATATTGAGATAGTGTATGACACAACACCATATCCAAAACTACTCGACTTGGATTGGGAATTTGATAAACAAGCCATAATCAATTTAAAGACATGAAAAATGACATTTGAGTCAGGAGAATACAGGGTCATTGCACCATTCGATCCATCAGAAGGGGATAGGTCTGTAGATTTTACTTTCACTTGGAAGAAATTATCCAATTGTACAGGAAAACTGTGTGAGATGAGGATTACGTAAACCCAACTATATATGGGATACTCAATTGGCGGAGCATTAATTCATGTGCTTCAGATTTAGATATAGTTTTAGAGAACTGGAAACAAAGGCTACACAAACTGTCCACAAGAAGATGTGCAAGAATATACCATGCAATAATATGGGTAGGTATGGAGATAAGGGAACCACCTAGCTTCCATGGAGTAAATGATCTAGAAGAATTCTTGACACAGTAGGAAGATGAAGTGTTAGAAAACTAGAGACTCTTAGCACTCGATATAGCACTCAAGTCCACACCTACAAGATGATAGGGTGCACCAATGTAAGAGGTTATTGCACATAAGGTTTGTCACAAAATAGAAAAGCAACCAAAAGTCGGTGTACGGTGGACAGGGGGAACCAGAGGAACACTTGGAGAAGTGTAGAGCGTTGTGGAAAATGACACCCCCATAGGAATGGCCTCATCACTTTGTACATACCTTAGAGGTCATACCAAAAAACTGGTACACATACCAGGAATTGCGTAGAGGAACTATGAGTTGGTCGGTACTACAACAGAACTTTACAGTCACTTTCTCAATCGAGCATGAGAACCCCAACATAGATTCAACACTTAAATAGATAAGGGGTGTGATATTCATTCAAGAACTAGAAGTCGAACTCATAACAGAGGAACAACAATGAAATAGATAGACAGTGAAAGAATTGTTGTCATTATACCATGTGCAAGAAGACGTACCAGATGACGACGATCCGTGCGATATCTAGAATGAGGAAGTAGAAGGGAAAAGAGAAGTGGAAGGTCCACCTCTAGAATCATAAATAATTGTTACATCAATCAAGGTGAAGAAAGTCAACATTGGGATAGTTGAGAATCCTAAAATGGCCAACATTGGGGACTACTGGGATAAGAAAACAATACAAATCATAACAAAGTTACTGCGTGAGTACAATGAGCTATTCCCCACAATGTTTACAGAAATGAAGGGCATAGCAAGAGAGCTAGGTGAAATGAAGATATGACTCAGAGCTGAGGTAAGACCAATTAGACAACGACCATACAGACTAAACTCGATATATAAGAAAAAAGTCAAAGATGAGATCGACAGGATGCTCGAAGCTGGAATCATAGAACCTGTGGAAGAATTAGAATGGATAAGCCCGATCATAGTTCAGGAAAAAAAACAAGGTGGAATAAGAATATGCGTCGACTTGAGGAAGTTGAAAGATGCATGCCTACATGACCCGTTCCCTACACCCTTCACAGATGAAGTGTTGGAGGACGTAGGAGGACAAAAAGTTTACTCATTCATCGATGGATTTTCAAAATACCATCAAATCAAGATAGCACCAGAAGACAGATACAAGACCACTTTTTCTTTGGAATGGGGATCCTACCAATACACGGTCATGTCATTCGAACTAAAGAATACACCATCAATATTTTCCAGAGTAGTCATAGTTGCATTAAGGAATTTATCCACCAATTTCTAGAGGTATACTTGGATGATTGGGTAGTCTATAGTTTGTTGAAATACCATGTAGAGGTATTGTGTCTGAAGTTAGAAAGATGCAAGCAGTGCCAAATATCCTTAAACCTCAAGAAGTACATCTTCAGAACACCGTTTGGGATACTATTGGGCCATATAGTATGCAAGCAAGGTTTACTAGTAGATCTTGCAAAAATTGCAGTAATCGTTAACCTACCACCACCAAAAACAGTTCATCAACTAAGAGAAACATTGTGACACACGTGATACTACATAAAATTTATAAAAGGATACACATAGATCACTGCTCCAATGGAGAAACTATTAAGGAAATATACAAAGTTTCATTGGAATGAGGATTGTCAACACGGTCTAGATATGCTGAAAGGAAAAATGGTCACCTTATTGATACTAGTATTTCTAGTCTGGGAGAAGACATTCCACATACATGTTGATGCGTCATCCATAACACTTGGAGAAATTTTGGCACAACTAGGAGTAGGAGAATTGGATCATCCAATAGCATTTGCAAGAAAAACATTGTCAAAATCATAGAAAAACTACAACACTAAAGAGAGGGAAGGCCTAGCTATGGTCTACACATTGTATAAGTTCATACATTACTTACTGGGAAAATTTTTTAATATGTTTATATATCATTCAACCCTAAAGTACCTAGTCAACAAGCCAGTGTTGAGGGGGAGAATCTGTCAATGGTTACTACTATTTCAAGAATTCGATTTTGCAGTAATAGTCAAGTGAGGGAACCGGAATGTAGAACATGACCACCTATCAAGGGTCATGAATGGAGAGAAACCTACAAGTTTAGAGGACAAATTTTCGAATGCACGGTTATTTTCAATTCAGATTGCCAATGAATACTTTGCAGACATCATCCAGTACTTGAGTACAGGTACTGCGCCATGGGAATACAACACCGCACAGAAGAAAAACCTAATAGTCTGGGCTGCAGACTATCAGTTGATTGCAGGAAACTTATACAAAATGGGTGTAGATAGCATCTTGCGAAGATATGTGCTAGAACATGAAATGCCAAGGATTTTTGCAGAAGCCCATGAAGGAATAGTAGGAGGACATTAAGCAGGTAAAGCTACCATGCATAAGGTATTGCGTGCAAGACTATGGTGGCTGACCATTCACATAGACTTGAAAGAGTACTTCCAGAGATGTGATGTATGTCAAAGAGTTGGTAAACCTAATAGAAAGGAAGAGATGCCATTGCAACCACAAGTTATGTTGTAGGTATTCGAAAAATGGGAAATAGATTTTGTGGGACCAATTAGCCCATTGACAAAGAGGACAGAAGAAAGTTACATTATGACTGTGAAAGATACCTGAAAATATGGGTAGAAGAAACACCAGTCAAATATTGCAGTGTAGCAACAACAATCCACTTTCTATTTGAGCAAGGGATCTCTAGATTTGGTTTCCCAAGGATTTTGATGAGTGACCAAGGCACTCACTTTATTAACAACACTATTAAGGAAACGACTGAGGAGTTTGAAGTCCATCATCAAAAGAGTACACCATATCATCCACAGGCGAATGGAACATCAAAAGCCTATAACAAAATCCTTGAAAATGCACTGACGAAGATCTGTAATGTTAATAGGGATGATTGGGACCTAAAAATACCAGCAGTGTTGTGGAAATATAGGACCACATGCAAGAAGTTGATAGGGCACACACCATTCATATTGGTATATGGACAAGAAGCAGTGGTGCCATTAGAATTTTTTTTACCCAGTCTGCGCGTAACACCAATTACGAACATGACAGAATGAGGCACAGTACAGGATAGGCTGAATCAATTGATGATCATGGAGGAACATAGGATCCTCGCAGGGTTCCACCAATAGGTTCAGAAAAAAAGGGACAAATCTTGGCATGACAGACATATCAAGAAGAAAAATTTCAAGGAAGGAGACTTAGTGTTGATGTATGACAATAAATCCATTCACCATCCAGGAAAACTCATAATGCACTGGTTAGGACCATATGAATTAAAACCTGTGATGGATGGGGGAGTTGTACAGTTGAAGGACTTAGGAGGCACATAACTTAGAGGGATGATCAATGGGAGCCAACTTAACATGTATAAGGATAGTAGACCACCCGCAACTTGAAATACATCGTGTAGTCACAAATATATATATATATATAGAGAGAGAGAGAGAGAGTAAAGGATATACATGATATCAAAAGGTACCAACAAAAGAATAGTGTGTCGAAAGGAGAAGGAGCACACACTCTTGGGAAATACCCACGGAGATGGAGGAGGAGGAGGCAATAAAGGAGCACACACATGTTGAGGAGGTAGGGTAGGAACAGACACAGCCCCAGGAAGTAATAGTTCCCAATAAACCAAGGACAGGCCAAAACAAGACACAACATAAAAAAGGGGGGACATCCAAGACAAGAGTTCAGACGGGGAATAAGAACAACACACAACTGCCCCAAGTATAGTAGAAACAAACTGAGGCAACATAGGGGACTACATCAAGTGCTCCTCCACAAGATCCATGCCATAATAAGTGGTCAGCCACCCAAACCAGGGGTGCATGCAAGAAGAGGAAGGCACATAGAATGCCTCCAGAATACACAATCACAGAGGATGATGCAAAAATGGTGGCCCAAGTGGTCCAAGATCACACATTTGAGGATTTTAAGAATGTTGCACAACAAAGGCACATAATTGAAGAATATCTGGCATACATGCTACAACTCTTCAGGTAGATCGATGAAGCGCGGGTAACTGACAAAAACATGGAAATAGGGCCATCATCATCATGGATTGGAGGAGAACCGGGATAGAGTGAGAAGTATACAATCCACACAATAGCACAACCGAGCTCAACATTTCACATCACACTCATCATGTTGTTCATGGATGAAATCATGGGGCAAACACCCCTAAAGGACTTGGCTCAATTATAGTTGGTATTGTCGTAGATAACAACCAAGGCACTATATAATCTTCAATTCAGTGTTACACAGGAAGTACAGTCTCATGCACGCACAGATAAAGCATAATTGCAGCAGGTAAAGGATAACCGGGATGAGCTGGAATTGGTATTCAAGCCGGCCAAGATTGAGACCAAAGACGAGAGGGAAAACGTGAAGTTATTGGAACAAAAAGTGGTCGTAGCCTACGATAAGATTCCAAAGAATGCACAGATGGCCGAAATCACAGTGATAATGAAGATTGATCAGAGTGTGCAGACAATCGATCAATACCAATATGAGATATATAATCTTCGGGAGGAGCTCACACCTACCACTCCATAGGTGGTGAGGGAGAAAAGGAAACAGGAGGAAACAAAGCATATACAAGAGATAGAATGACAATTCCATGCGGAAAACTACTTGTTCAAGAAAGCAATGCAACTCTGGATGAAGCTAGAAGAGGATCAGTAGGTCCAGTAGTGGGACCAAGAAGGATAAAGGATAATCACATCTATCCATGACCTCAAGCAGAGGTAGAATACAATGTCGATCACAGAGCGTGTCAAAGGGGTGCAAGACATAAAGAAACTGTAGGCAGAACTCATAATTGTGCAGACATAGAAAAAGGAGCGCCAGGATCAAATGGAACCTCTCTAGGAGAGAGCAGTAGAAGTCATTTCCCAGGTAGAGGAAGCCAAAACATACATGGCACAAACCTAGGCAGAATATGCAAGGATGGTCAGCAATGCGATTGTAGTGCAGATATTGGACACACTCAAGGAGAAGACCGTGCAAACCCAAACACAAGCAACATAGCTCATGGAGAAGTTCCAAGCGATCATAATGGATATTGATGAAGCACACAGGTTTTAGGTGGCTTGGGACGAGCCATATTTCAATGTTGGGAGGTTGTTGGAAGTAGGCCAAAGCAGAAAGAAAGGCTATTTTGGGAAGGAAGGCATGCACGAGGAAAGCGACAGCTGGAAGGAATAGTAGTACGTGTGCATGCATGGAATAACTAATTACATGAGGGTTAGGATTTTTGTAATACATTTTAATGTATGATGAGATCAAAACATATATATAGAGATGCTTAGGGATTCTTTAGAGAGATTAGATAGAGCGGAGATAGAGAGATCTGCTAGGGAGTTTTGGATAAACACTATTGTAATACGATACCTTTTTGTAAGTTGTTGAGCTATATAGGAGTAAGGAGGGTGGATCTTGAGGGTTATATCGCATGTTGAGGATCCTGGTGGGATATAGTCCACCTCATAATAGATCTTGACCCGACTGAGGATGAGTTGTAAATCGCGTAGTGATGTATTTTTTGGAACTGCCATAATAGAAGAGCTTGAGAGCCATATCTTTGTGGACGTACCCCAAGGGGGTGAACCATGGTAAAACCTGTGTTATGTGATTTAATGTTTGTATTTCTTTTACTATTTATGAGTAGATGTTAGCATGACGAATGAATGAGTTGATTATATTACATGCATAATCGGGAATGACAGTATATTTCTTTAATAAGTTAAATAGAATTCTCAGTGAACACTTCTCAGATCTCCATTCAATCTTGGACTGCAAACACTTGAGTATTGTAGTCATCCATTAATACTATCTCGGGTGAGACTGCGTAGTGCACTCTATGAGTTGTGTTTCCTTCTAGTTTACCAGAAGGGCCAATAGTTTTAGAGGCTTTGTTGGACCCCCAGTAGTTTGAACCTGGGTCAATAATGTTAAAGGTATAAATAGAGAAATATAAACCAACATTGAGGCACTCAAAACTTTTCTCATTACTATCATCCTCAGTATCTTCTTCTTCAAATGTGCTTTCATAAGATTTTAGAAGAAGTGTTTCTTTCAAACCTTCAATAAATTCTGAAAGAAATGAGCATCTCTGGAGAATGTACTCAAGGTATTGAATAGTATCTTCAATATTTTTATGGCCCCAACACTTGAGGTAGTATCATAGTAGGATTATTGAGGAAGAAATACTTTTGGGGATAAAAAAATATCTGATCCAATCTCTTTGCATTTCTTCGAGAGATAAGAGAAACAACTGTATAATCACATCTTATTGTTCTATGTTGCAATGTATGATGAATTTAATGAACTCGGTGACATGTGAACCAACTGAGGATGGATCACCATCGAACTTAGGGACATGAATCAATTGTTTCATCGGGCATTTGTTTGGATACCATTTAACAAACTAAACATTCAATGCTTTGTATTCCTCATGAAATATCCATGGAGACATCTTTCCATTACTTGGGTAATAAATTCAATAAGTTCTTGGATGAGATCAAATGGTAGAAAGGAAAAGGTGGGTTCTTGGAAGGTGGAGTCACCAGATAGGCTTTAGGACAATCTTATCAATGGTGGAATAGGAACATCCTTTAGGTGGAGTCTGCAGGCAAGATAGAGAAAATGATTTAAGGTATCTTGACAAAGTGTCATTAGGGTTCAAAAGAGGATTCAAAATCCTCCCCGACAACAGTGCCAAAATGTTATCACACAAGTTGTAATTTGGAAAACGCCTGACCCAAATACCAAATAGAGACAACTTAGACAACACCTACCCACTGTCACCTTAGGCAGGTATTCTCGTCACCTTAGTGATGATGAAAATCACCACAAAGGGGGAATCTCGGTGACCCTAGGGGGGAATGAAATGGAAAGTGTTAAGATGGAAGTGTATCCCTTATAGGTCAAGATACTAATCATGTAAGGGATTGAGAGAGAGTCTTGGTGGTATCCAAAAGTTTCCAAGAGATAAGAGTACCTGCAAAGAGTGATGTACTTACCCGAGACACAAGAACAAAACAAGTATATGCATATAATGCTATGCGGACAAGAAATTTAAGATTGTTTTCCCTAATTGTAGTATTAAACAAAAGTATATATCAGAAAAATATATATATAGTAATATCTGCAAAGTAAAGTTGCTTTAATCTTAGTGAAAAGTACAAGAGACAAGCTAGAAAATGACTAGTTTATCTCAAGAAGGTAGCATGATGTTGATACTGAGAGGGGGGTGAATCAGTATCAAGTACAATTTAAAACCTTTTTCAACTTATACTTAAACCATTCAACTATATCCAATGAGAAATGAACACTAATATAAGAGTTACACCAATACACCATGCACAATATATGAGAAATAATCAATAGTTATTGTTCAAGGGAAGTAATGACTTCCAAAGGTAGCTACAGATTCTGAATGTAAAGGGAGGGATAAACCTCTGAGAGGAAGATACAATCCTCCAATATCAAAAGAGTATTTAAATATCCATCCTTGCCCCTTCCTTCCACCCAAGAATATATGAGAGATAATAAAACTTTACATTAAATCATCACCATCAACCAATCATCACATAGAACCTGATAATGATTCTTGAGACTTCTTCAATTTCTGAAATTCTTCAATTCTTGGGGTAATATGATCCTATATATAATATTACTCAATGTATTCTCTAAAACTTCTCCAAGTTTCACTCCTTGAATCCTCCCCGAAAAGAAGTTATAGAAAGAATGGTAGACTTTATTCAATTCTGGTCTATTTAGGAGAGTGAAATTGCACAGAATGCCGCACGCTCAATATTTAACATCAGATTCTGAAACCAGCACACAAGAAACTATAGTCCATAATATTTCCAATTAAATTTTTCCCAATTCATTTGGATTCACTATGAATATGTTATGACGGTTTTACTCGAAACACCTGTTTATTGACTAGCTTCATTATTGGTCACAAACCCTATCTTCCACAGAGTGTATCTCCATAATTATAGTGAATCAAGAGATTCAATTTTTACCATAGGTACCTTGATATGTCTTCTCAATACCATAGAAATTTCACCATCTGAATCGTTCTAGAAAAAACGTTATAGAAAAAATGGTAAGATGGCCTGAAAATAACATACCTTAGAACACATCACCAAAACACTTCATCCTCCCTCGAAATCCATCTTTATTTACTTCTGATTTCCTCTTAAATTCAACTTGTGTATCAAATGAATGTATAATGATATTTATTTATGCCATTTATGTCACTTTATTTTAACATTAGGATCGACCTGACACTTTCTTATTTTGTAGTTATTTTCTTTAATTATCTTCAGGGCCTACATGTACTTCCTTCTTCAATTCACTTTGTCATCTTCAAAAATTCATTTCTCCTCAACCATGAGAATCCACATGATGTGCCACATACCATCAGAAACAACATGATATATACTATCCATCCATGGGTGTTGTATTTGCATGTGCATTTTCCTTCATGTCCAAATACCTTCATCAATCTTGTGGTCCAAAATCCATGACTAGGGTTGACATCAATGACAACAACCAATCTTCCAACACATGAAACTTTAGCAAAAATGCAAGGCGGTTGTAAACAAATTTTGCAGAAATAATTCTAAGCCGTATGGCTGTAACAAACAATTTACTACAACAAATAAATCAACCTTCAAAACTTGCCAACAATCCACCCAAAAAGTTTGCTAGCCTTAGTAGATTAATGTGGCAAACGTTTATCAACTTTCAACGATTGAGTAGTGAGTTATAAATGAAAGAGATTTAGGGTTTCTATATCCCTAATGGTTGTATATGAAATTTAATAATAGCATCAAGAAATACTCATCAAATTGAGATGCCCTAGTGGCTAAATCAAGCACATAAAGCATAGAATTAATTCCAAGTTAGAAAATCTCAAAAGAACGATTTTTCACATCTACCGAGGCAAGTATTTAATATCTCGAATGAAAAAATAAGATAAGTGAATTTAGTATTTGGTTGAATGGAGTCTTTAAACACAATTTGGATCAAAAATATCCCTAAGAGTGTAAACACTCTAACTCCCTACGGTATCCTAATCAAACTAGGGTAAAATCTAGGAGGGTATACACACTCGTATTTCTCCTAGCAACCCTTGTCCAAGAATAAATTATAAACTTAGAAAATGAGATGAATCTTAATGGAGGGCCTATACAACATACTCCTCCTAGGGTTTCAACCAACAAAAACCAAGAATAAGCAATAAACTACTAGCAAATGCATATTTTCCTTACCAATTCCAAGAAAGAGAGATATGAAACCCTAGTTTCACCAAGCGAATGACCATCCAAAGCAAGAACATACGAATTCAAAGGGTGCATGTCACTTCGATTCATCCAATAACCAAGAGATAACACCAAATTTCATTTTCAAAAGAGATAAACACCAAGGATCCTCAAGCATAACGAAAATTTCAGCAAAGTACTTCTCACAATGGGAGAGTTATATTATATTGAGATACAAATGATCCCTATTTATACAAAATGTTCTAAACATTGTTTGTCCACATAATTTAGGGTTATCCACCAAAAAAGGGGTCAACATCCATAATATTTCCCCTTTACACAAAATAATACTTTTTTAATTCATATTCTGCACATAAGTAAAACCCTAAAGTAAGACCTCACCCTTCTAGGGTGACGTTTTGGCACTTTAACAAGTCATTGGAGTAGGATAGGAGTGTGTGAGGCCTCCAAAGCCCACATTTATTCAATCCAATCCTCTCCTAAATTATCCATGTCTTCCTTCCTTCAAAATGTGCCAAGTGTCCTCAAGCACCACCAAACCCTAACCCTACCATGATGTCAAGCCCCCAAGAGCGATGTTTTGGCCTTCTTAGGAAAAATGTTTGGGTGGTAGGGGCTAGGTTAGTTCCTCCATGATGTCCTTTTATCCTCCAAATGCATGTCTTCATGATCCGACATGTTGGCCCATGGAATCCAACCTGTGGGCTTCAATCCCCATGGAAGCCCAAGCTAGGATTGTTCCTCCAAAACGTTCCACCAGTTGGGTCCTGCAAAAACAAATGGATACACCCTCCAATGATCTCTAGTCAAAGAATAATGATGATTAAATGAAATCAATAAAATATCCATCTATCCATGTACATCCAAACCACCTCATCAAAATAAACCAATACTCAAAGGCCCTATGCAATTTACCAAGTTTAGGTATGGGAGGGTTGAAAAAATGACCTATTGGGTGAATCATACATGAAGTTTAGGGGTGTTTCCCGAGAGGGCCTCCTTCTAAGTGTAAGTTTTAAACCTATTAAGTAAAACAATGCATACAAATTCTTAAGAAAAACATAAATTAATCAATGGCTCATACACACAATACACAAAGATTTACACTGGAAAACCTTAACCGGGAGAAAACCAACCTTCCTTGGTGTCACACCTTTAAACTATGCTTTGTATTAATTTCACCATTCACAATACAATATATACAATATTTTAGGTATTTTGTAGTTACCAAAACCCTAATCTCTTAATCTAGGATTATTTTAGAAAACTACTAAAAATAGCAAAATCCACAGACACAGTTGTCAAATATGATGCGCCAATAGACACACATGCAAAGAATATAAGACATACCCAAAAATCTCCCACTAGTTGTTTTCTTTGCATACAGGGGTTCACAAAATTACATAGTCAACAATCCATGGAAGCAATGCCCATTGTTACTCTACACTAGGAGAACTTCTTTGTTCTCATAGACTTTGTCAATGAATTTGCAACATTCTTCAAAGTGTCAACCTTTTCCAACAACACCTTCTTTTCTTCAACCATGTCTCTCACAAAGTGATACTGAACATCAATATGCTTTTTCTTTGAATGATAAGTAGGGTTCTTTTATAAGAATACTACACTCTGACTGTCACAATCTAATCTCACTTCTTGTTGTACCAAACCAATACATGAACACAATATCTGTAACCATACCGCTTCCTTGCTTGCATGAATGGCTGCCATGTATTCAACTTCTGTAGTTGAGAGTGCCACTACAACCTATATTTTTCTCATCCAACTGATTGCTCCTCCAAATAGGTTAAACACATACCCAGTTGTAGATCTTCTACGATCCAGATCTCCAACCCAGCCTACATCAACAAACCCATGTATGTCCAACACTATGTCCAATCATGGTCTTCCTTGGTAGCACTATCCATAACTGGTAGTTCCATGCAAATACCTACAGACCCTCTTTACTACTGTCCAATGCATATTAAACCTATGCAATATCATCTCAAAATATTTTCTCTGATTCAACCATAGTTTCTTATTTGCACAATCTCTTTTAATCTCCATTACCAGAATGAAGTTAGCAACACCGAGATCCTTCATGTCAAATTTGGAGGATAGGTGCGATTTCACCTCCTTGATAACATCCATGTTATTTCCTACCAGCAACATGTCATCAACATAAAACACTACATAAATGAACTGATTACCAACCTGCTTGGAATATACACATTGATCAACCCTGCTTCTCACAAATCCCGATCCAAGGATATATGTGTCAAAATTTTGGTACCACATCCTAGGTGATTGCTTCAAACCATATAGTGACTTCTTTAGCTTACAGACCAAATATTTATTTCCCTTCACTATAAATCCTTATGGCTTCTTCATGTAGATTTATTCTTCCATATCCCCGTGTAGGAATGTTTTCTTCACATCCATATGTTCCACTTCAAGATCAAAAGCAACAACAATAGATAAAAGAAATATATTATAAGTTAACTTGGCAACAGGAGAAGAAATATCACCAAAGTCAATTCCCTCTACCTGGGAATAAACTTTTGCTACTAACCGAGCTTTGTATTTCTCCACTTTTCCTTCTGCATTAAAATTCTTCTTAAACAACCATTTGCTACCAACATATTTTCTTCCAGCTGACAACTCAACTAGATCCCATGCTTCATTCTTATCCAAGGCATCCATTTATTCAACCATGGACTTCTTCCAGAGTTTACTATCCATTATATTCACTGGTTCCTTGATAGTTTTGGGATCATCATTAGTAATAGATAAAGCCAAATTAGAACAAAAATCAAGTGGGATGTACCTTTTTGGTTTTTTTATTCCTCTCACTGATCTCCTAAATATTTGGGCATGAGGTTCTTCTTCTTTTGCTTCATCTTCTTCAGTTGATTCAGATTTTGCATCATCCAACTCAAACTCTATTTTCTCAGGTTCTTGTTTCCTTGGTAGGAATTCTTGTTTGGGAACATCTTTCACCTCTCTTAAAACAACATCCCGAATGTAAACAATCTTCTTAGTTTCTGGGCTCCAAATCTTATAACCTTTCACACGATCTTTATAACCCATAAAGATACACTTTTCAGATTTATTATCCATCTTACTCCTATTTTCATTTGGAACATGTACAAAATCATCAAAATGAAACACTCTGAGATATTCAAGAGAGGGTTTCTTACCAGTCCATACCTCGTGTGGATTTTTATCATCCAATGTTGATGAGGGTGATCGATTTACCAGGTAACATGTTGTATCCACTGCCTCTGCCCAAAATTCGTGTCCTAACTCGACATCACTTAGCATGCTCCTTTATTTTTATATCAGTGTCTTGTTCATCCTTTCTGAAATTCCATTCTGTTGAGGTGTGTATGGAGCAGTCTTCTGCCTTGATATACCACACTTCTTACATAATTATTCAAATTCATTTTTGTAGAATTATCCACCATTATCTATCCTCAATACCTTTATTTTCTTCTTTGTCTGATTTTCTAACAGAGCCTTAAACTCTTTAAATTTATCAAATACCTTAGATTTATTTCTAAGAAAATAAATCCATGTGTTCCTTGAGAAATCATCTATGAATGAAACATAATACACAGATTTACCTAGTGATGGAACAAAAACAAGTCCAAACATATCATGGTGTATCAACTCTGAGATCCCCTTTGCTCTTGTAGCACTAGATGGGAATCTTACTCGATTTTTTTTACCATATATGCAATGTTCACAAAAATTAAAATCCACCAGGAAATTAGACATACCTTCAACCATACCTTTACCATGTAGTGTTCGAAGGCCCTTTTCTCCAATATGGCCCAGTCTTTGATGCCACGGCATGGTCTTCTTTCCAGGGATAGTATTGGTCTTGTCTTCTTTATTTATATCCTCAACTACAGCATAACTATTACACCCATTAGTATAAGTGCTTCCCAAGAACTTGTACATAGTTCCACACCAAACTCCCCTCATCAACACCATTTCTCATCCTACCATCTTGCAAGTGCCCTTTACCAATACAGTATCCACACTTATATCATCCAACTTTTTTATAGATATTAGGCTCCTGGATAATTTTGGAATGTGAATAACCCCACAAAGAGTTATAATCCTTCCATATTTTATCAACAACTTAACCCTTTCACGTCCCATGATTTTGGTTGTCGAGTCATCTCCTAGGAATACATCACCACCATTGTATTTTTCATATTCACTTAACCACTCCATGTGAGGATTCATATGATATGACACACCTGATTTGATCAACGATACACCAAAATCTTCATGTGTACCTATAGATGCTAGGTAAACATCACCTCCTTTTTTCAGTGGAGTTTTTCTCCTCTGTGGAAGAGGTATTATTAGATGCCTTTGGCTTATCAACCTTCTTAGACTTGCAATATTTCTTATAATGCCCTGTTTTACCACACTTACAACATTTCCTCAAAGATTTTCCTGGAGACTTAGATCTACCTATAGATTTAGATCTCCCTCGGAAGAATTACCGTAATTCTTATATTGGGTATGACCTATTACAAATAAAGCATATCTTCTCTGACCATCCATGATTTTCTGCCTCATCTCTTCATATAACAAGGATGCAACTACATCCTCATAATTTAATGTAGATTGAGTGGTACTACCAATTGCTACAACTATATTATCCCAAGATTCTGGAAAAGTGCATAACAAAGTAATGCATTTATCTTCTTCTGCAATTGTAATATTAACAGAGACAAGTTGAATTACCAGATTATTAAAGACATTTAGATGTTCTATCACAGAATATCCATATTCCATCCTAACATGGTACAACTTCTTTCGAAGAAACAACTTTTTTACCAATGACTTTGATTGATACAATTTCCCTAACTTATCCCATAGTTCCATGGATGTATATTCTCCTGAGACATTCAACAACATCAAATATTCCAAGAAGAGTCAAATAGTACTCCTCTCTCTTATATCCAACTTCTCCCAATATTCCTTCGACATACGAGTAGGTTGTGTACTAGTAGTTTGTGTACTAGTAGGTTATGTACCAGTATACTGTGTTCCTGTGCACTGTGTACTAGTAGGCTATGTACCAGGATCCAGAACGATCCATTGTTATTTGTCTATAAGAAGGTCCTCCATCTTGAGCTTCCATAGCTCAAAGTTTTTATTGTTGAACTTCTCTATCTAGATTCTAGAAGAGCTCACCATTCCTCTTTATACACTTGAATCACCACTGCAAAAGCTCCCACTAAACCAAGGTTTATCATAGACCCAAGATAAACTTGATCTATCAAGACCAATCCAAACCCTTAGCAACAAAGTCATCCCCCTAAAGCCAAAAAAAATCTCGGATACCACATGTAAGTTTTAAATCTGTGAAGTAAAGCAATGCATACATATTCTTAACCAAAACATAAATTAATCAATGGATCATACACACAATACACATAGATTTATGCTGGAAACCCTTAACTGGGAGAAAACCAACCTTCCTTGGTGCCACACCTTTCAACTCTTCATTGTATTAATTTCACCATTCACAATATAATATATACAATATTTTAAGTATTTTTTAGCTACCAAAACCATAATACCTTAATCTGGGATTAATTTAGGGTTTTGGTAGCTACAAAATACCTAAAATATTGTATCTATTGTGTTATGAATGGTGAAATTAATACAATGAAGAGTTTAAAGGTGCAACACTAAGGAAGGTTGGTTTTCTCCCGGTTAAGGGTTTCCAGCGTAAATCTTTGTGTATTATGTACATGAGTCATTGATTAATTTATATTTTTCTTAAGAATATGTATGTGTTTCTTTATGTCACAGGTTTAAAACTTACATGTGGTATCAGAGCTTGGTTTTGGCTTCAGGGGGACACCTTTGTTGCTGAGGGTTTAGCTCGGTCTTGATAGATCAAGTTTATCTTGAGTCTGTGATAAACCTGGGTTCAGTGGGAGATTTTGCAGTGGTTATTCAAGTGTAGAAAGAGGAATGGAAAGCTCTCATAGAATCGAGGACCTTCTTGTAGACAAAGAACAATGGATCATTGTGGATCCTGGTACACATCCCACTGGTACGCAATCTACAAGAACATAGTCTACTAGTACAAAACCTATTAGTACACAAACTACTAGTACACAACCTACTAGTATGATGAAGGAAGATTGGGAGGAGTTGGATAGAAGAGCAAGGAGTACTATTCGACCCTACACAATTTTCCAATTTTAGGTATGGGAGAGTTGAAAAAATGACCTATTGGGTGAATCGTACCTGAAGTTTAGGGGTGTTTCCTGAGAGGCCCTCCTTCTAAGTCAAAGAATCATGATGTGTAAATGAAATCAATAAAAAATCCATCTAAGAATGTACATACAAACTACCTCATCAAAAGAAACCAATGCTCAAAGACCCTATGCAATTTGCCAATTTTAGGTATTGGAGAGTTGACAAAATGACCTATTGGGTGAATCGTACCTGAAGTTTTCGGGTGTTTCCCAAGAGGGCCTCCTTCTAAGTCATGTGAATGAGGTTTCATGGATGAGGGTAAGACTTTTGGGCATGGGGTTCATGACATACAAGGGGTTGTAGAGTCTCATTTATGGGTGCCTTTGAAGATGGTGTGTCACTCCTTTGTTTTCAATATATCTTTTTTCCAAACCCATTTAATGTCATTAATTAATTAGAAATCCAAAAAATTGGGTACTCCATATTGGTTAATCGATTAGCTTGGGAGGAAGTACCACAAGGCCACTTGAATCTGTAGGTACACATATTTCCATATGCAAGGAAATAAAGGGACATTGCATAAATGTACACACCTTAACAAGTGGGGACATTTATATAATGTTAATTTTATTTTGCAGGTCTTTGATTTTTTAGGAGAAACATTTCATTGATCTCAAGACCTATTTGGGAGAGAATATGGAAGGTTCATAAGTAGGATTTTATCTTTTTCTAGATATCTCCCCTCTAGGCCTTCAACCCCTTATTCCCATGAAATGAGGGACAACCACTTCTTGGTTCAGTACACCCGAAAATCCCAAAAGGTGGGGAGATGAGGGGATGAAGTGTGGAATGTTAAAAGTATGGTCAGGAATGGAATGATGGATTGTCAAAAAGAAATCCCAGTAGAAACCCTATCCCCAAGGGTGACCTAATTACTAGAGATCAATGTCAACCACTAAAGTGAAACAGGGAAAAGAGCATAATGTCCAAGAAAATGTCACATAATCAAAACAAGTAATAGATGCAAAAAACTCAAATGCCTAAAATATTGAAATGAAACTCACCATAATACCTGACTTGTACCTCATGGAGAAATAAACAATGTCTTTCAGAGGCTATCATATGTGGTGGATACCGTCATGACGAACCTGGAGTTGTGGTGGTGAGGTGGGTCTCTATATGTGCAAGTGGACACTACTAGTCAAGCTCTCTCTTGGTACTCCATGTATGCAACTGGAGGTCCTAGAGAAATCATATCCTTAGTTATCCCTACGAGTTGCAGATAAAATAATGGAAACAAAAGGATCAAAGATGAATCATCAATATAAATGAGACAAATTTTTAGTTTTGTAATCTTATTATCATCAAAAATCCTGAGGGAAAAATCAGCCATCCCAGCCAATACAATATCACCAAGATCTGAGCATAACCTTTTCCTCCAAAGTCCTTCAAAGTCACCAAAACTGAGAACAACCTTGTTATCCAATGACCATACAAATCAGAAAACTAAACCTTAGAAATATCCCTTGAAATATCCTTTGCACACGAATCTACTATAGACCACCTATATGGCCTATTGGCATCACCTTTCAACCTATACAGATCTCTATCTACCCAAAAAATTAGATACACGATTCACCTTACAGGAAACTTGTGTATATACATTGTTTTCTCTACTACAAACCACATATACTCTCTACATGATTCATCCTTTTGCAACCCATGTATATAAGGACTTTGTCCTCACGAAAAACACATATTGTACGAAACAATTTCTCCACACATGAAACCTTCTTCACTTCTCTCTTCAGGGCTAGATTTGCCGCCTTGCAGACTTTCCCTTTACCGAGATCACCAATCCTCTTAGCACAAGTGTAGACTCACTTATTCTAGCTCCATAATGTCCCCACCCATGATCTAAATTATGTGTAATCTCACAATGACCTCTCTTATTTATATGCAATCCTTAGGGGTCACGATAGAATCCCCTCCACAAGTCAACAACAAATTAGTATTTCCTTATGTGTGTGAAGCCCCAACACAAGCCCACAAATCCCATAACAAAACCCATGAATCCCCCACTCAAATCCAAGGGGGATTATCCAAACTAACTGAAAGTTTGATGTGGTGCCCACAATTATTCCCACATGCCCAACAACTATGGTCATGTGAGAATGTCTTCCCAAAGCTACTAAAATCAATAGAGACAAGTAAAAACCCAGGTTCACCAAATGTGTTATGAAAGAGTACATCAACAAAAACAAAACATTGAAATAATAGTAAAGAATAGTTAGGGTATTCCACTAGAAATTCAAATGATGGTGGAGATAAAGACCCCATTAGAAATAAAATTGAAAAATCACACACTATTCATGTATCTATAAAAAGAAAAAGAGAAGTCCAGAAAGAAGGACATGAAGCACTTGAAGCTGAAACAAGTCCCAAAGACATGGAGGTTGATGAAATAATAGAGGAGCCCAACTGGTCTGAATAGAGGATGATCGAGAGTAGGGTTATAGATGAAGAATTGGCTTTCTAAGAACCATAGTTATTTGAGGAGGAATCTTTCACTTTGCACCATGTGGCCTGCAATAATAATTCAAAAATGTTGTTAATTGAAAATTAAATTTGAGAAATAAAAGGGTTTCATAAAAATGGAAATTAGAGATTAATTTTCAAGGGATAAAACCCTAAAAAATAATGGAGTTTCATGATGCAACCAGTAAATCATTAAAGTATTCTATAGATGAGATAGAGAACGATAATTTTATCCTAAAGGAGAAAGTAAAATAATTGGAAAAATATTTTCTTCCAAGACCTTTATTTGTCGAACCCATCACTACCATACAACCATTGTGAAGTCTCGATATATACCATAAACAAGATCCAATTAGAAAGGTTCATAAAGTTTATTAATGGCTATAAGAAAATATAGTCGAGATAACATTAAGAGAAGGATAGAATTTATCCTTGAAATATGGGAGTTAGCGGCAAATTGATCTACTCTCTCAACAAGGGTCTTGCATTTTAAGGAATACCTCCAAAAAAAATTGGAAAATGATGAAATATTTTATAAAGAGGTAGTGGGTCCATTTTAGGAAAAGATATTATCTTTAAGTGATATACATAGGATAGAACACAATCTTCCTTCCAAGACAAGTATGAAACAAATGAATACTATTTGGTTGAAAATAATTAAGTTCTTAAGGGAAATGTTGTCTGAAGGTGATATTATAAATACTAAAAGAGGTGATTTGTTTTTAAAACTTGTTGATTTGACTAAGGAACTGGAGGGCCCACACTTAATTATGGACTCAATTATCTTATTAAAATATAAATTACAAGAACAGTTGGATTCCTTGAAAGTTTCTTGGGCCGACAAATTTAATGACTCAATTGAATATTCTGAAGAAGAAGTGGAAAGGTGGTTAATTCGATATGTGAACAAAAATCAAGATATTGAAGACTCACTTCATCAATTGATCCTTGATATTAAAGAGCTACAAAATGAGTTATTTGAAACCAATACGAAACAAGAAATAATAGTTGTTCCTATGTGGGAGTATATTTAACAATGGTTAAGAAAATCCTTGGTTAAAATAACTGAAAGATATCAACAAGAATCCAATAATACAATTATGCCACCTCTATCCCTACAACAACCTATTAAAGACAAATCGACATGAAGATAGAGGTTATGATATTCTATCATAGTGATTTAAGTAGTCACTTTGTTTTTCTCTTATCTCTTTTTTTTTCTAAGTTAGTAGTTATTTAGCCTTTCTTCTTTCAAAATTTGTGAAAACCGAAGGTCGACTCTTGACCGTCTCCTTTCTGTGTTCCAAGTCTTTGTTTAATTTCATGGTCTGTGGGAGCCCAATCCTAGACCTCTTTGAAGGAAAATTTCCATTTATTTTTTATGAACTTTACAGACATAATTACTTTTTAAAAGACGTTTATTGTTTTTTGTGGTTCCCAGAGAACTATTAGGGACATTACATTAGTGATTTCTCAGACTTTTAATTTTAAGAATGAGATTTCAAATGTGTGTCTATCAAAATATTTTTGGATCTTAACTGAATGATAATTTAAATTTTTCTTCCACATATGGTCCTTATATTTTTTCTTTTTGTTGAATAATGTGTCTTTGTTGAATTCTATCATGGAATTGTTGTTTTATGAAACTATTTAGTCCCTTGGTTTATAATCTTGTATTATATTGTGAATATTTACTTTATGGGAGATTCTTCGTCCTTTCTTAGGTATTCTCTACATGTGAATATGTTTTTAAGAAAAATCATGGTCCTCTCCGATGCACTTTTTATATTATTGTATATTATTCAACTATAGAGGAGTACCACCTCTTTAAAAATGCAGGGGGATTTATCCTCATGATGTTATATTAAATACCTTAAAACAATATTTTCAATAAACATTTTTAGCGACCATACTGGGGAACAAAAAACAGGTTGGTTACATAGGACATAAATTTGAATTACTCAAACAGAGCCCAACCAACCTGAAATACAAGTTGGACTCAAAGACCAAGGAAACATTTTGCATCAATTGTAGAAGAACTCAAAAGAACTTGGGAAGCTATCACTTGATAAGAATAAATAGTTATTGCCTTGAGACAAACAAGACACTAATAAATTCTTTAAAGATGGAATTAGACAATGGTCCACTAACAAGAAGTAAAAGAAAGAAACTTGAGATTCATCAAGAAACCCAAGACTCAACATCTGAATTTGTGAACATATAAATCAAGGGTGATCGAGAAGAACAAAGAAGTCAAATTCCTAATTATGAAAGAGAAAATAATGATAGACAAAGAAATCCAGGAAGGAGAGCTAGATCTAGCCCACTCAATTTATAGGGAGAGAAAAATCAGTTTCCTACTATTCATCAAGGAATTTTTCCTATTTTTACAAGTGATGGTATTATGGATCCCAAAAATAATATGGATCAGTTCCTTAGTATTTGTGACATTCACTTGATAGAACATGATGATGCAATGGTCATATTTTTTCTTCAAACTTTGATAGGACCAACCTATGACTAGTATATTTCTCTCCTATCTTAGTCAATTGGATCATTTGATGATATCGAAGATATGTTCATGAAAATATATGCACACACAATTGGATATTCTACTTTACTCACCCAATTCACTCAAATCCATCTTCAAAGGGTGAAAGAATCAAAGATTTCAATTTACAATTTTTCAAGACACTGAATCAATTATGTGACGAACAATGTCCAAATTCCCCTATTATATTTGGATGTTACAAAAATGAGATACCATCAAACATGAAATATGAAATAAGAATTTAAAAAATATATGCATTGAATGAATCAATTCAAAAGGAAACAAAAATGGAAGAATGCATGCTTGAGACTAATATTGATCTTGATATTATCGCTAGAAAAGTACAAAGATAGATGAAAAGTCTATCATTTTCATCCCAAGGAACATCTACTTTAATAAGTACCAAGGGAAGAGGATTTTGGGGAGGTATTTTTCAAGGCCAACCCCCTAATGTGAGAAATATTCCTGAAGGTCAAGTCATGAAATTCAAAGATTGACTGGTAGCAAAAGGATATTCCCAAGTTGAAGGAGTCGACTTTGGTGATATTTTTTCCCCTGTTGCAAAATTAAATTCCACTAGAGTAATAATTACTCTGTCTACAACATTTGATCTAGAGATAGAATAGATGGATGTGAAGACAATGTTCCTACATGGGGACCTGGAAGAAAAAATCTACATGAAACAACTTGAAGCATTTGTAGTAAATGGCAAGAAATATTTTGTGTGCAAACTAAAAAGATCCCTTTATGGTATAAAGCAATCACCAAATGTGGTACTCAAAGTTTGACACATGTTAGAAAAACAGGATCACGGAGAAATAAAATAAAAACAAATGCAGAAATAAAATAGAGAAGATACACAATACAATAGAGACACAGATATACATGGTTCACCCAGTGTGGGCTACGTCCACCAAAGAAATTGCTAGATCCTTCATTTTTATTATCCAACAAATGAAGGAATAGAACCTACAACACACCCGTGTTAACTTCCTCCTATTTCTCTCACAATCTCCTCTCTCAGAATATAATATTTGCAATGATACACAACCAGAATACAATTTCCTCATAAAAAAGGGTTTCCTTCTAGGGAAAAAACACTAACATAAATTATACCATCAGATCTATGACCTTATAATGAATGGTCCATATTTAAAATGAAATTACAATATTCATTTACAAGGAAAGTTTTCCTTCGGGGGCTCGCTTTCCCCCGAAACCCATAGGGGGGGGCAGGACCCCACTGCAACCCCACCGTGTGGAGGGGTATTTAGTATTCCAGGGTGTACAGTATTCATGGGGTATAAACATGGCTGAAAACAAATACTTATGAAACATGAACATAATCAGGCTCCACAACCAACAACACATACATCCTTAGTTTGGGGCTTGTGAGAAACACAGTTGATCACTACATATATTCGAAAGAAGAAGGTGTGTGTTTCATATATGCAACATTGTATATCAATGACATGTTGTTGATTGGAAACAAAATGAACACAATAAAGGAGGTGAAAAAGCATCTATCCTCCAAGTTGGACATGAAATATGTTAGTGAAATGAACTTCATTCTAGGAATGGAGATCAAGAGAGATCGAGCAGCTAGAAAGCTCTAGTTGAACCAAAAAAAATATATTGAAATAGTTTTGAAACGTTTCAACATGCAAGATTGCAAACCTAGGAAGGTGCCAATTCCCATGGGAGCAAGGCTAATTGTTCAACAATGTCCAAGGACATAGGAGGAAATAGAGGATATCACATGTGTTCCCAATGCAAGTGTTGTTGGTAGTCTAATGTATGTGATGGTTTACACTCGACCATACATTTCCCATGTAGTGGGAGTTTTGAGAAGATACATGTCGACACCTGTGAAGGAGCATTAGACTATTGTCAAGAGAGTATTCAAGTATTTTTGTGGCACACAATATTATGCTATATGATACTAAGGAAAACCTTGAGGTGATAGTGAATTAAATGTACATGGCTTTGTCGACACCGATTGGGCTAGAGATTTGGATCGATGAAGGAAGACCAATGGATATGTGTTCAAAATGTTTGGTGGATAAACCGGTTGGATGAGTAAGCGACAGGTGGTCATAGCCTTGTCAACAACATAAGATGAATATATGGCAATCACTCATGGAGGTAAAGATTCAATATGGATGTAAAGTTTTCTTTCAGGAATCGAGTTTGAGAAAATATCTATGAAGATAGGTTGTGACAGTCAAAGCGCAATATTTCTGGCAAAGAAACCTGCTTATAATTATAAGACTAGGCACATTTATGTACAATACCATTTCATGTGAGACATGGTGGAAATAAACAAGGTGCTACTGGAGAAAGTAGAAACAATGGAAAACATAACAAACTCTTTGACCAAGTCTATGAGTGCTGTGAAGTTCTCTTGGTGTAGATAGGCAATGGGCATTACTTCCCTGGGTCTGTGAATGAGAGTTCATAGGTTTGTCGGTTTCAGCAAATAAAACAACAAGTGGTAGATTGTTGGGTTGTTATATTCTTTGCAGTGAAAGTCCAGTCGAGGTGTATCGACTGACATTTGAAGTTGAAGGAATCGAAAACAAGTAGAAGGTCGAGGTGGTTCGACTGGGTAAATTCGAAGTCGAAGACATAAAAAAAATCAAAGGTTGAGGTGGTTCAAATAGGTAAATTCAAAGTAAAAGAGGTCAACTGACAAGAGGTCGGCAGGCGAGCGTGTGGAAACTGACTGAAGATCGAATGATGACCGACTGGTTGTCGACTGGTAATCTGACTTGGTAGTCGACTGTAACAAAATATTGAGATTCACGGGATTTGTAGCCAATGATATTCTTGGATCTATAACCATTTTTGGGAGCCTTTTATTTAGGTTTTTTCCTACTGTAAATCCTATAAATAAGGTGTGTTGTAATACTATAAAAGATGATGAATGGTTAATCACCAATCAATAATCGTAGAGGTTTTTGGTCATGTAGATGTAAGTCTAATTGGCTATAGGGTTTTTCTTGTGCAAAGTAAGAAGGCATGATGTCGATTGTGTCTTAGGTGTGGACCAAGTTTAGACACGTAACCTTTTATTTTGAATGAATAAGACAAAAAGAGAGTAGAATGCTCAAGGGATGTTGATTTTCCCAGTTTGGGTTTCCAGGGTAAAATCTTTGTGTGCTGTGTGTTTTCTTTGTCATTTACTTTCTTGTTTAAAATAAATCTTTCTTCCTCTCTTATGCTATGTTTAGCATGGAAGTGTTTCTCATTTCCTAACAAACAAGAGGTTGGAAACAAAATTATGTTACATGGCGATATTAAGAGGTTTCCTTCAACATGATGTCACAATTGGATATTATGGGTGTTTGCAATCTTATATCACATTTTCACATTAAGAGGTTGAATTCAATATTATGTTACATTTTAACACTAAGAGGTTGATAATATGGTTATCTTTCATTATGACCCTGTTAAGAACCAAATATCAATATAGCATAGAAAAACCTCAAAAAAAGTACTCAATGCCTTGAAAAACAGATAATTTCAGATAATAAGCCTCTTCGAGGGGGAAACCTCCTTTTACCCCACTTAAATGTTCAAGTAAAAGATGATTCAAAATGAAAATGTCTCCTTGGTATATATAGGAGACTAGGAGGTATAATTACAACTAATGGCCTA
>ML797538.1:379542-395594 GCA_009831015.1 Picea engelmannii
ATTCGGTTTATCCCGAGTGGTTTGTGTTGAGGGGTGTTTTCCCCCCACCTAGGTTCAATTCCCGCAAGTGACATGTTGAGCTCTTAAATGAGCAAGCTATCGAAAAACCCTCGGCTTTCTACAAAATATAGTTTACCCCAGGTACCATCCTTGAAATGAGGGGAAGTGTCTAGCGGATTTACCTGAGCTCTATTCCAAAGTAAAAAATATTTATATTCCATGTGTCAACTAAATATTGAGCATGTAAGGAAATACACATCTCCCTCATATTGAGAAGTACACCATTGAAATGTTTTAACCATAAGAATCTCTCTCTCTCTCTCTCTCTCTCTCTCTCTCTCTATATATATATATATATATATCATTGATATTGAAATATTTTATTTAAGGTCAACATTGAAATATTGTTTATGTTATTAATTTTTTTTTAAATGCCACCCTCAACTCCATGATTTTTGTTATTAATATTTTTTAAATAACTCTTGTTAAATCCATGTTAAGCACTAAACAAATTACTCTATAATGATACAAAAATCACCTATCCATGGAATAATAATTTTTTTTCAATACTTGTTTTTTTTCATAAGAAAAAAAACTATTATATTCATAAAGGAATATACATGTTACAATATTTCATGTCCAGCCTTGGTAGGATTCCTTCCGAGACTGTACTTCCTATACATCTTCTACTTCACAACAGGCCTTTAAAGGACTTTTACAAAAATCTTCTACAAATTGTTCCATCTATCCAAAAACATTTACAACCTTACAAAAAATAAAAAAATGACTTCTTCAGAGGCAAAATTCCATTGCCTTAGTTTTTGTTCCTTCAAAGAACTTGTAAAATTCTAAGGCTCATTTTTGCAACTGCAATGCTTCCTTTGAGAGTTCATTTTTCTTTTTGTTTAGGTCCCTCAGAATGTGTTGAAAGGAAAGCCATTAAAAATATTTAAAAGTAATATTGATGTCCCTTAGTAGTGAGGCCAACCTGGGATTCTCGATGTTGTTGAGACCCCTTGCCTAGTCGATCACCAACTTGGAATCACTAAAAACTTGTAGATTTGATATATTTTTTTCTTTGCCAGTTTCTAGGAGGGTCCAGAGTGCTATCAGTTCGGCTTTGATGTTTGTTCCACCTCCCGGTATGTATTTGATGTGAATATAGTGGTTGTGACTCATAAACATAACCACCCCTAATTCCCAATATGGATGATGTCATTGGCTAGATGCATCGAAAAATCCCCATGGGATGGTGTAATCGATGGGAGGAGGGATTACGATCTGAGATTTACTTTCCCTGAGCTCTGTCTTGAACTCTTCTTTCTGACTCATTGAAATTGTCATAGAGACTTTTGGGGGAGAAAACCTATCTTTAAAAACAACATTGTTTCTTTCCCAACAAATGTTTGAGATCATGATGCTTGGAAGACCTACATATAAGGTTGTTGTTCTGTCTTAAATCTAAGATCTAAAACAGTCTTCTATAGATCCCTGGTCCCAATTGGCCCTGGTTTTTAGTTGATCTTTTATTATCTATGCATCCTTTTCTGCATAGGGACATGAGATAAAAAGGTGAGTAATTGTTTTTTTATTTTCCTTGCATAGAGGACATCTATTAGGTCCGCACTTTCCTCTCCTAAGAAAATTATCCCATGTCAATTTTTTTTTTTAGTTCTATACATAGCGTCAATTTACATCTAGGGGGGATTTTATTTTCCATAATGGCTTCCACCACAATTTCAAGTGTATCATAGATTTGTATTCTAGCTAAGTATTATAGCCCAACTTGACCGAATATGAGCCGTTCTGTTGGTTTTTTGACCAGCAAAGCGAGTCCTCAGAAGATCTATCCAGGGAAATAAAATTTTCACATAAAAGGGAGATAAAGGAGTCCCATTTGTCTAGTAGTTCTAAGTGGAGATCCAAGGATTCTGCGTTCTTCCATTCCATTCTCCATCAGATCTAGGGATAACCAATGTTTAGGTTGCTCAGGAAGTAAAGTTTTTTGTCTTTGAGGAAGAAAAGAAAGGGAGGAGAGAGTTTGTAGTTTTTTCCTGCTCACAACCATGACTCTTCTCGCAATCTCACCTTTTCCCTATTTCCAATACGCCATACCATCCAATTACCAACAAGGGAGAAGGATTACAAAGAGATTTCGAGACAAATGATCCTTTGGAATATTTGAGAGGATCTTGGAACCATTCAGATATAGACAGGGTACAAAATACTAAGAGTTCATAACTCTTACCCAAATGGTGTTGCCCAAGGTTAGACTCCATAGGTTTCTTCCTACTAAGGATCAAGTAAAAATTCTTATGTTCTTTAGACCCCAACCACCCATTTCTTTAGGTGCAGCGATTGATTTCCAATTGACTGGGGGGGGCTCCATGATCATTTTTTCCCTTCCATAAAAAGAGAAAAAATAGATGGAAAATATGATCCAGAACTCCCTTAGGGATTATAGCTATTGAATTCCAGTAAACATAAATTCCTTCTAGGACTGCGTTAATTAATACTAGTCTTCCTCCTCTAGAGAGGAATCTATTGACCCAGATGGCTGTGCAAGCCTTGACTTTTCTGATTAATCATCTCCAATCTTATTTTCTATAATTGTATGGTTTTAAGTTGAAACCAAGATACTTGAGTCCTTCAGAGAGGTTTCCATGGGGCAAGAAAGGTATTGGAAATGAAGACCTCTTCTTCTTCCTCGCAATGATTAAGAATTAGACAATATTTTTCCATGTTTATTTTCATACTCGTGGCTCTAAAGAAGAGGTTTAAAACATCCTTAAATACAAATAGATTCCTATGAGATCCAAAAAGGTTGCAAAAGATATCATCTATGAATAATAAGTGAGTTATTGATTTTGATTTAGAGACTACAATTTCTATTATGAGGCCCTTAGACCTTGCCTGCTTTATCTGATAGATGAGTTCTTCTATGAGAATCAAGAAAATAAAGGGAGAAAGGGGGCATCCCTGACAGAGACCTCTAGAGGATTTGAAGAAATTGGATGGATATATGTTGATAAGGATGGAAAAGGAGGCACTTTGAATGCACCCCATTATCCAATTGATAGTTTTTAAGACCATTTCAATTTGGATAAGGAACAGATGCAAGAAAGTTAAATTTACTCGATCATATGATTTGGAGAGGTCCAATTTCATGATGGTTTCCTTAATATTTATTTTCTTTACAGAGTGGATCACTTCATGAGCAATGGCTACCGCATCATGTATCTGTCTTTTGTGGAGGAAGCCAAATTGTTCTTCCCCAATGAGAGCACTTAGCATTGGTATACGTCTCCTAGAGATGATCTTTGATATTAATTTTTAGATGACATTGTAGTAGGTGATCGATGTATAATGCTCAAAGGAAGAGGGGCAATGTTTCTTTGGGATAAGACACATAAAATTGGTGTTGAGAGGACCATGTATTCTTCCTTCCTTTTATGATTCTCTTACCACTAGAAGCAAATCATTTTTTAGATGGTCATAAAAAGCTTTAAGGAACTCCACCATAACTCTGTATGGGTCTGGGATTTTTCCATTCTTCATGGGGAACAACGTCGCCTTCAGTTCTATTTTTGACAAATATTCCTCTAAGGATAAATTCATTTCTTCAGAGAAGGCGGTAGGGAATTTTCCCACTACCTCTAGGATTTCTTGAATGGGGCATCCAGGAGGGGCTGAAAAAATATTGCTAAATAAATTTACTCTGAGATTCGCCTTGTCCTCAAAGGATATGGCACATTTCCTTGTTCATCCTTGATTTTTGAGATTTTGTTGAGGTTTCTTCAATAGTTCACAAATTGGTAAAAAAGCTTGTGTTATTGTATCCTTCTTTTATCCAAAGAGCCCTGCTCTTGATACACCATTCTTGTTCCTCTATCTTGAGCCACTTACCATGCTTGTCCTCTAATTCTCTTAATTATGTTAAATTTGCATTAGTAAGGGGAATTTCCTCCATATTTCTAAGGACCTCGGCTAATATATCTTCAGTGTCCCAAATGAAGTGAGACCTCTTGTACTTCCATTTAGGGAGCTAATTTTTTATGGAATTTTTCAAGTTCTTGAGATTTTCTGCAAATTGCACCATGAGAGGGGCATGGTTCAAAGGGGAAAGATTGACCCAAGTGGAGAGGACCAGTTTCTTGAAATCTTCCTCTACCAACCAATATTGGCAGAATTTAAGGGGTGAAGGGGGGACTCAAATCCCAAATTCCAATCTAGTGCGATGGGGAGGTGGTATGAAATACTTCCCACCTCTTCCCCTGATCGAAATTTTGAGGCTAGATTCAATAGGGATTCAAAAATGAAGAATTATCGATACAATATTTTTGCAACCTCCTCATCCCCAGTTCTAAAATTCCACCATGTAGGTGAGAGCTTCACAGGTTCAATGTCCACCAAACTGGCCTTCTCTAAAAAGGATAGGAAAAAACTGTTTTTCATTTCTACCCAGGGGTGTACACCCCAAAATTCTCGTAGGGATAGGGTAATATTCATACCCCCTCATCACCAGAAAAGGGTCACGGAAAACACCTCCAGAGACCAAATCCTCCCAAAAGGAGGTCCTATCAGAATAAGGACCATAAGTATTCACTACCGATAAGGTTAAATTGATATTCTTATGTTGTAACTTGATTGAAATTGTAGAGAGAACGAAAAAAGAGGAAAAATCTTGGAAATTTGGGCTCCATCTAGTGAGCAACCCTCCCGAGAGACCTAAAGCATCAATTGTGCCGAAATACCAATTCCTAAGCCAAGGGTTGAAGGTTTCTATGGATTTGTTACCAGAACACATTGTCTTAGATGAGGATAATGTTCGACTTTAGGCTTAGGAGAAATATTTTGAGGGATACATTCTTAGGGGAACCCCCAAACCCATGTATGTTGAAGGAAAGGAAGATCATTTTTCCCTTGATGAAAGAGATTTTCCTTCTCTAAAGGCCCTTGTGATGGTCGCTTGGGTTCCTTTCCCTATTTCCACAACTTCTCTATATTTTTCTTTTGAGATGAAGGATTTTCTGCCTGCCTGAGCGAGAGAGGGAGAATCTAGTGACAAACCTCCAAAGGAAGGATCATTCTCTTGGGATTTATACCTTAGGAAATATCTATTACCCCGTGGAGAAAGGGAAGCTTCAAGGCAAGGAGGAAGGGGAATTATGGGAAGGGAGGATTCGAGGGTAGGAGAAGAGGGAACCCGAGAATGGGAGGAAGGGAAAGGGACCATCAAGGGGACTTCCTTGAGAAGGGGAGAGGAGAGATGAACTCTCACGGGGTCAAATTCCTGTACCACCAATATCGGCAGAGCCAAGGGAGGGGAGAGAGAAAGGGGGTCTCCAAGGGAAGGGGAGGGCCATGGAGAAGGGAGGGAGATAGAGGGAGAGAGTATTTAAGGAACCATCACCAAACCATAAGGAAAAGGTGAAAAAGGGGGCTTGGGAGGCATACTTGAAGCCTAAGCTTGTTTAACCAAGTCTCTTAGCGTGACTAGAGAGTACCCCTTTGTCAATGTCCAATGGACATTCTTCATTTTTTCCTTCCACCAAGACGACCTCCACATATTTCTTCTTTTTTATTATAGACTTGGTTTTCCACTTTCTAGTAGGGGGTTGTTACAACGATGCGATTATGGAGCATTCAGAGAGAATGTGACCAATTTCATGGCAACCGTGGAAACTAAAATGTAGTCTCCAGTAGTCTACCTTCTGGTGCCAATTAATTCCATCATAAGCCAATTCGATGATGCCCACTAAACCTTATCTTACATCCACTTAGACCATGATCCAGGCCCACCTATGGTCTTTTTTCGAATCCTAGTTGGATTCGAGTTTCACGAAAGAGAAAAGTTTGTTACCAATGGATTCTAACGCTTCCCTGGACCAAAAATCCAAAGGCAAGTTGGGAAATATTTCCCACAATTTAATTATCATCGTAGATTCCTTAAGGGGGTTGAAGTCCATGGTCCAGGGTTTCAAGGAAAGATCAGATGGAACCCAAGACCATCTTTTTCTTTGAATTTCTTCCCATTCATCATCAAAAAGAAAAAAGAAGGAGATCCATCTTCCAGACATAATATGTATCTTCGGGACATATCTAATTAAGGGTTTCCACTGGTTCTGCATCCAAACTGTTAGGTCCTTTTCTCTGGATATTTACCGTTAAACCTTCCAACTAGAGTCTTCCCAAAATATTGAGGGACATTGTTGAGGGGAATGTCGTCTCCTATGACCATTTTCACAGAGCCCCTTTTTTCCTTGATGCACCGGGCTGAAATGTTTTGGGACAAAGGATGTTGAGGCAGGTCTCCTCTGAAATATACACCCTTCTCTTCTTTCGTTTCTGGATCAACAGAAGTGAAAACCTTTCCTTTGGGAGGAGAATATAGAGGTTCGAGGGGGGAGAAAGAATGGTTGTTGGGGGAAGGAGGCCAAAAGCTCATAGATATTTCATGCTAAAGGATGGGGGATTTATGCTCGATAAAGTTGGAGCCATGATCTTACAGTGAATGCGAGAGCGTGTGAGGAGTCGGGTGGGAGTTCTGGAGTAATTACAAGAATTCACTATGGGACATGAAGGTAAAGGGACCTGGGGGGAGTCCTTGTAGTCTACATCCTCCAAGTCGAAAGCCTCCATGTATCCTGACCCACATGGATGGCATGCAGGCCTTACCTGGGAGAAGTCATAGGACGTCATCGTAGAAGGGACCTGAAACGAGAAAGGGGTGCCAAAAAGTGGATCGTGGGAACCGGAAAAGGGGACCTGAAAAAGGGTACGAGAAGGGGATGGGGAGAGGAGAAGGGTAGGTCTGCGACCTCTGCCCAGGGTTCTATGCCGCAAAGAGAATAACGTGGAGGGATAAATCGTAGAGCTCCTCAATAAGGGAATGATCCCATGAATTAACAACTCTTATTCATTTAAATTCCTTTTTTCAATACTCTTATATAGAGAGAGTCGATATAAATTTCTTTTACTTAAGGTGGATGTTGAGATATTTTTTTATATGTCACTTGTCAAATCCAGGTTAAGCATTGAAGAAATTTCAAACAACCAAATGGAGAAATAAGAAAGTTTTTACTTTCACTTAATTTTGATGATGATGATGATGATGATGATTAACATACATTCATAGAAGAATTGGTTTATTGGACCTCAAGAAGGTAAGAGATTAATTTGATTTATTTAAAATTGTATTCTTGTGCTTAAATAACATTGAGAGAAGTTTTCCAAGATCACCATAGTTTTGATGACTTATAAGGTTATGGAGTTTTGAATTGTGGCAAATATTCTTAAATTATGATCTACTTTGGGTATAGGTACATTTCATTCTAAGAGAAAGTGTTTTTTATATTCAACCATCTTAGTGTCACAAATATGGCTTATTTTTTCATCCCATGGTGTTTTGAGAATTGTCGAATGCCCAATTTCACTATGCAACTAATGAGAGTTTGTTCTTATTTTTGCAATGTTGATTTTCTTCTTTGCACTTGTCAAAACTAAGAGGTACTTTTGATCTTCTAGATTAGGGTTGAACACCTCCTTGTAGTATCTTAATTTTCTTTTATCCTCTAATTCTTTATCACACCACATATTCTCCTTAAATTTAGATGTGATAATATTTTTAATATTATCAGTGGTTTTCATGATAATAATTCTTATATTCCCCAAAGATTTAGCCAATATTTGGCATCTTTATGCCATCCCCACTTGAGCCGCTAGTGGTTTTGCCTACAGTTTGAATCATTTTTTGGGAGACTCTTGTCATCCATGTTGTTTATCTTGTTGTTGTACATTAAATGCCTAATCATATCGGTTCTCTCAATGGGAGAAAGGATCTCTTATATGAGGAGGATAGGATATGGTGTATTGCCTTTAATTTTGATATTATAAGTTATAAATTCTTTTGGATATATTCTATCTTTCTCTAGGATTCTCTAAATATACTGCATCAACAAAGTTCACATCCATATAAGATAACTGAAGTGATGAGAGTATGAAAGAGGAGTTTTTTTATCCCAAAGCCAAAAGTCCACTAATTCACAATTCAAGCCCATAATAAGCTTTCCACCCTCCATTTATCCTTTTCTTAACATTATGGTTTCAATTGAGCTTGCGATGAATATTGATTATGTGATATTTGTATGAAGGAACTTCCTCTAAGATATTGTTTTCATATAGAAAAGTATAGTAGGTGATCCTTTTGGATTTAATTATCTTAACCTTTGATTTGTCAGTGTTCACATTCATACTGATATTCATACTGATACTAGAGCAGAAGTACCTCAGGATTATTAGTTGCTTACCTATGTCATGGGGACTCTTTTCCATAACAACAATATCATTAGAGAAACAGAGTTGATATACAAATATTTTTTTTTGTAAATAATAAGTATATATATTAGGAACCTTCCAGAACTGAGGCTAAGTATCAAAATACAAAAATAACCATGTTGAGGTTACTGGACTGCCCCAACAGAGGGGAAACCAGTCTAGCTAGCCTATGAGTCATCACAAGTAGTATAATAGTCTAAGAAAAAGGTAATAGACCACTTGTTTAACATCTAAGACTTGAGGACTGACAAGACTTGAAAACACTATAGATCTAGACACCTGGTGGATAGTCTGGCCACATGGCTTGGAGGTCCTCTATCCAAGGCTCCTCCTCAACATACGTCGTCTGGTCTGCCCAAAGCCTTCCATCTTTCTCATCGCCCGCAGTTTCATCAGCATTTCCCTCTCGATCATCCTTCTCTCATTCCTTTTCGGCTGAGCGTTGCGCCTCGTTCTGACCTTCACCTGTAGCTGCACCAGGCTCCTCCATTGGAGTAGTTTCGGCCGAGGTCGAGGAAAAATCTTTATGCATGGAGAAGAGAGTTTGAAGAAAGAGCTCCACCTTGGCATCTGTATCTTGTAGGTGGTAGTGGAGATCCTCCACCCCCTGGCAGATCCCAAAGACCAGATCATGAAGGATAGCCAGGTTGTCTATAAACTGTGCAGTATTGAAGGAATCAGTGAATTGTTGTCCAGCCTCCCTAGGCTCACAGTGAGAGGAAGGTTCGTAGCCTAAGTTTCTGAGAGGATCAAGGATTGGCGTGGGGTCAGTGGGATTCACCGGAGGGTTGAGAAGGTGCCGCAAGAGAGAGCTTGGCGACCTGGTGACCATTGCCATACAGTTGAACTGTGAGTTTAGCGGGACGTGAGAGGAAGCTGAGAAGAGCTCAGACTGAAGGCAGGGGGAAGAGAAAATGGAGGGCGAGTCTGGAGGGGAGACTGAGGGCCGACGGGGCTTCCAAGGAGAGCCCCTCCTCGGTCTTCCCCTTGGACGCATCATAAGGTGCCCAGTGCGACTGGCTGAGGAGGTCAAGTGCCCCTGGTGAAGGTGTATGGCCGGGGGGTGAGCAAGGATGTCATCGAACCAGAGAATGAGCCCTGTGGGGAGCGAGCGGAGGCGAATGACCAGCATTGTGACCCAAACCATACAAAAGCGCCACAAAGGAGAGAGGGCTTCATAAATGCCCCTTCGCATCACAGTGATGACCATTTAATCACCGAGGAGGGTGGCAGCCTGTGGCATGAGCCGATCACGTGGCTCCATGCCTCAGTGGCTGCTGCCTGCTCCCGTCATCTGCCACGTTGGTCGCACTAACACCCCATCCGGGGCAACATCCACCATTCTGAATTTGCGAATACACTACTGGAGGATAGGGTGATCTTGATCCTGTGCTAAGTTACACTGGAGTTTTGGTCCTCTCCAGTTGGTACCCAGATTGGCCAATTCGTCCGCAACCTGATTCGCCTTCCTCCTGATGTGTGCAGGAATGATAACCTGATTTGGATGCATTAAACCTGCGACGATCTGTAGGCCGTGTGATAGTCTCCAGCTAGGTGATATGCTGTCTTGATTTGCCCCGTTTAAGATTCTACGCAACAAGCTGATGATGACTTGAGAGTCCCCCTCGATGAGTATCTTAGTGAAATTATTTTTGATGGCCAATTGCAGTCCTTTTATAAGACCCTAGAGTTCTGCTGCATTGTTCATAGAATGCCCAAGGGGGCCTACTCCTATGACAAGGATGTGCCCAAGATGGTTACGGAAGACCACTCCATAGCCTGCAGCTCCAGGATTGCCCTTAGAGGCTCCATCAAAATTGAGCTTGACCAAATCCTCTGGGGGAGGAGACCAAAGGGAGGGGCTGCTCGGAGGGATGGTGGGAGAGGGGGAGGGGAGAGGTGTCCAGTGCCAAAGGATGGGGAGCTCAGAGAGGGGGCAAGTTAAATATGCGGTGGACCATTTCCGTAGGTGGAGAGTTTCCAAGATGTTGCATTGGCATTGACGCCAGCATTGTTGCCACGGGAGAGAGATGTTTCTGAAAATTCTTCTGTTCCTTTCTTTCCAAGTTTGCCAAAGGATAAAGCCTGGTAGAATTTGCCAGATACAATTGAGGAGGGGAGAGTGGAAAGACATATCCCTCTAGTTCGTAATGGTTTTGAGGACGCTATCTCTGAGGCGGTCCGAGGTGCGCATGATGAGCGTTGCTTGATCCCAGATTTGAGCTGTGTAAGGGAAAGTGTTGAGGATATGGTTCATGGTTTCTTCTACCTCTCCGCAAAGTATACATAAGGAGGGTCCTACGAAACCTCTTTTCAAGAGGTTGTCCCATGTTAGAATGCTTGAATGAGAGACCAGCCATAGGAATAGAGTGATTTTCGGCCAATGCTTAAGATTCCAATTTTTTTGCCAAACTTCCGAAGCTGGGAGGGGGTCTGATTGAGTTTTAATTTGATAGGCTTCCCATGTGCTAAAGGAGCCCTGTGGCCTATATCCCCATCGAAGAATATCTTCTCCTTCAATTATGGGAATTTTCTGTTTAGCCAGCTCGTCTTGCAAAGGTTCCAAATCGACATGCAGCTCCAGGTCCATGCGTTCCCTCTCCAAATGCCAGCAACGCCAGGTGTCCTTCATGGGATTGTTTTTCCAGTATTTCGCTACCTTTGTCAGGCCTGCCCATGTAGCTTGGGTGAAAATGTCACATGCCCAGTCCTCAGTGCACAGAGATGGCCATTGTTGCTAGGAATCCTGCCAGAATAGAGCCATTTCCCCATTACCTATTTCCCAGAAGGCATGCTAAGTAACCATCTGTCTATTCTTCTTTGCCGCTGTCCAAATCAAGGAGCCTGGGTTATCTCCATCCCATCGGATTAGGTTCTTCTCTGCCAGATTTGGAGCATATTTCTTCCTCCATAGTCTAGCCCAAATATCTTTGGGATTTTTCAACCAGCGCCACCAAATTTTGGCACTAAGAACCTTGTTCATTATTAAGGGGTCTCTTAATCTCAGTTCACCTTGTTCTTTGGGCCGACAGAGTTTGTCCCAGCTAACTAGTGCTATCTTCTTCTCTTTGTTAAGGCCTTTCCAAATGAAGTTCCTTTGAAGGCTTTTGATGGTTGTGAGGATGAACTTTGGGGCCACCAGCACAGAAAAAGTGTAGATCAGGAGGGCTTGAAGAACAGCTTTGAGAAGAATGAGACGACTGGGGAGATTTAAGGCTCTATAGGTCCAGGAGGAGAGCCTTTTGGAGAAGGAAGACAAAAGGTGTTCCCATGAGGAATTCTGGAGTGCATTATCAATCAAGGGAATGCCAAGGTATTTGGATGGAAGGGAGCTTCGGTTGAAACCAAGGATATCCGAGATGTGGCGCTGGACTTGAGGGGGCGTATTGAAAAAGAAGATTTGGGATTTATCCTTATTGCAGTCCATTCCTGAGGCATCCGAGAAGGTTTGGAGAATCGCCTGGAGAGAGTTGGCTTCTCAGACAGTAGGGATGCCCATTAAGAGAGTGTCATCCACAAATTGGCTATGCGAAATAGGGGGTGAGATGCCATGCAGGGGTAATCCCGTCATAAGGTTGTTTTCCAGAGCTGCATGAATGGAGCGACTGAGTCCTTCGGCCATGATTATGAAGAGGAAAGGGGACAGGGGGTCGCCCTGTCTAATCCCTCTTGAGGGGGAGAAAGGTCTCGAGAGGACCCCATTGATAAGTAGAGAAAAGAAAGCTGAGGAGGTTAAATTTAAAATCCAAGTAACCCAGTTTTGATCAAATCCAAACGCTAGAAGCATGTCTCGCATATACTCCCAACTTATCTTATCAAAAGATTTAGAGAGATCTAATTTGAGAAGCATACATGGGGTTTTGGTCTTCTGCAAGGAGTGAATAACTTCATGGGCTAAGATGACGCTATCCAGGATTTGTCTGCCCTCGACATAGACAGATTGCTCTGGGGATATGATTGCTGGTAAGATCGGCTTGAGTCTCTGGGATATTACCTTTGTAAGGAGTTTATAGATGACATTACAGAGAGCTATAGGCCTATACTGCTTGGGCTAATGTGCCTGCCCCTCTTTGGGGATTAAGGTGAGAAAAGTGGCATTGAGAGCCTGGAGGACCTTTCCAGTGGCTCTAGAGTCTTCCAGGATTTCCCAAACCTCTATCTTGATCATCGGCCAGCAATAATGAAAATATTCGTTGGTGAAGCCGTCAGGACTAGGAGCCTTGCATTTAGGGGTGTCCTGAAGCACCTGATCTACTTCCTTGATTGTGAAGGGTCGGAGAAGGGCTATGTTTTGCTCCTGGGTTACGAGGGAGGGCACATGCCTTGTGATCTTATTGATTGCCTCATGTCTATCCTGGATGGGCTCTGTAAGGAGGTCTTGAAAGTACTCGATTAAGGTTTTTTCCATGTCAGCATGGGAGTGAATGGTTTCCCCTTCATCCGAGATGAGGTGCATGATCTTGTTGGAGTGCCTTCTCTGGATAGCAGTTCGGTGAAAGAATTTGGTGTTGTGTTCCCCTTCCTTGAGCCATAGAATACGTGACTTCTGTTTCCATAAGATCTCTTCCTGTCTCTTCCTTTCTTCCATCTGTTGATTCACTCTTATCTCCTGGGCTTTTAACTCATCTGTTATCCCTTGCTCTCTGATCTGATGTTGAATCTCATCCATTTGTTCTGACAACTATTTTTGGGAGTCGAAGATGCTACCGAAGGTATGATTATTCCACAGTTTAAGCGTTTGCTTCGGATTCTTTAGCTTTTGCTGGAATCTATACATTTTGGATCCATGAGGGACCTCTGCTTGCCTCCACCAATCTTGAATATTTGTTCGGAAATCAGGGTGATCTAGCCAGAACTGTTCAAACCGAAAGGGTTTCTTTCCAGGTGTGGCTGGGACATCCACCCATAGATGAATGGGCCAGTGATCTGAACCAGAGCGGTTCAGGATAGTGGATTCCATTGCCACGTCGTCCAGCATGAGTGATTCCAAAATGAGGAACCGATCTAGTTTGCAGGCGATTTGATGTGTTCATGTTCTTCTATTTGTCCGGGTGTGAATGTCGTTGCTGGTCTCCAGATCAATGAGATGAAGATCATCTATTAGGCTGTTGAATTCGTAGGAGTCTCGATCCAGTCGTCTTGATCCTCCTTTTTTTTCCTTTAGGTTGCGGATGATATTAAAATCCCTGCCAACAATCCATCTATTATACTGTGTAAGGATGGATATGTAGCTCATGCTCCTGAGGAAAGCTTTCTTATCCCTTGGATTGGCCAGGCCGTAGACACTGGTCAGATGTCCAGGCTTGTTTGAGTCGATGAGCCTATAATCTGCTGTGATGGACCATTTGGTTGTGCAGAAGTTTTGCATCAGCACAGCATTGGTGTTCCAGAGGATAGCCAGTCCTCCAGTCGTTCCTGTGGCGTTGATTGAGGCCACTCCCCCTTGCCTCCAGCAGTAGGGAAGTAGCCTGTCCATGTCTTCTGAGGTACATTTTGTTTCCTGTAACAATAAAACATTTGGTGTTTCCACTAAGATCAGTTCTCGTAGCATTTTTTGCTTGCTACGTCCGTTGACACCTCTGATATTCCAAGATATTATATTCATAATGATGGGGGGGTGGGGAGAGGAGGGAAGTTGTCCGAGATCAGGTGGATCTACCCTGAGTTTACCATGAAGTTTCCTATTTCTTGTATGAGCTTGTTTGTGGGTTTCCTTCCTCTTTTATTTTCGTCTTTCTGAGCTCTATTTGGGTTTTTTGACTAATTGCCCTGGATTCCCAAGGCTTTGCTAGCACGGGCTGAAGACCCTGCGGAGGAGTTGAGAAATACTTTTTTCACCTTCCTCAGTTGATCCTTGGGTATGGTATAGAGTTTTTGATGCCGATAGGCGTGCTCAAGGTGGTCCAGATCCACCCTGGCTAGGTCTTGCTCCTCTAACTCCATTTCCTCGTCCCCATCTTCTATCTCCTGCAATTCTGGCGGATCCCGAGCCAAGCCCAGTGGAGGGATATCTGGTTCCTTACTTTGTGGGGGGCGTTCAATACTTTGGCCCATGGTTTGGGATTCATTGTGCAGGGATGGTGCATTCGGGTTTGTAGGGGTTATGGGGTTTTCTAGTTGATCTTGTAAAATTGTGAACTTATTGCTAGTAGAGGGATCTTTACTTACCTGAGTCGGTTGTTTTCTGCCTCCCTGGCGCCTTCTTCCTGTTGGTTGTACAAAGCCTTCCTTGTCTTTGCCGTTTTCTGGGTTCCCTTCCTTGTGAGCTGTATTGAGAGGGCATTCTCTGAAGAGATGTCCATGTTCATGGCATTTTCTGCATCGGAAAGGAATGTGTTCATAGTTAATGGTTTGGGACCAATCCTCATCATGATACTCCGGCGTGATGGACCCTGGGAGCGGCTTAGCTATGTTCAGATAGACACAGATTCGTGCGTATGATGTGTAGCGCCGCTGCTTGGTGGCTTCATAGGACTTAACGTAGATGCCAATGGTATTACCAATGCCTGCTAGGACCTCTTCCAGCCAGAATTCCTAGGGGAGAGAGTACAGTCTGATCCATACTGGTGCATGGGCAAAGTCCTCCTTTTCGGGGATGAACTTTTCTTTCCAAAATCTCAAGAAGAGTCCAGCCGAGTTGTAGAAGTATGGCCCTCCATCAAAGATGCGATTTCGGTCTTCTAGGTTGTGGAAGATGATTGTGAAGAATCCTTTGGAGCCCAGTTGTAGGTCATAGTGGCCTTTTGGTTTCCACCAGTACTGTATCCATTTGACCAGATCACGCTCAGAGGGCCAAAGCCCTAAAAACTTTCCTACCAAGGCATTGTCTCGCATGTATTGTTTCTGCTCTTCTATGCGTGGCGAGCTTATGACATATTTTAGGGCCTGTGGAATGCATTTACCCGGTGTCCAAGGGGTCGAGGCTTTTGCAGGGACCGTTTCCTTGGCTGGATCAATATCCATTTCCCGATTCTTGAAGGTCCCTTCTGCTAGAACCGTCACGCGCATGTCTAGAGGCGTCTCAAAAGTCGGCTTTTTTCGTTCCGGCTGCAGCATTTTCGTTGGCTGTGATTTGACTGTAGGAGACGCCCATTGACGTCCCCTCCCTGCGATTCAAAAGGTTGCTATCTTAATGATATACAAATATTTTACTTAAAATGAAAATTGAAATATTTTTTTCATGGTTGATATTGAAATATTTTTTCTTTATTAACATTTTCTTAAATGCCACTTTCACTTCTCTCTTGAGCATGGAAGGAATTACATATCTCCCTCATAATAGACTATAAAAAGAACCTCTAAGTGGAAAAATGTGATATTGTATATTTGAAAATAATATTAAACAAATTCTTAATTCAAATTTAATAAATTGATTTTTTTTAATCCATTATTTAAATGTTACATCCATAGCACACTCAATACCAATTTACATAAACACCAAAATATTTCAAAAATATTTTGAAGTTGCACAAATAATTCCTTCATAGGAAACACAAAATGAACCTCATTCTTCTCCATTTACACTAAAAATGTTATTCATTTATACTAAAAATCTTATTGTAAAAAGAAATAACTTATTTTAAAAAAACCCCTTCACCCAACTATTTTGAATGATAAAGTCTACAAAATATACATACCCTATCCCTTTGTATATATGAATAAAGAATTATTCATACTAAACTATTTTATTGAATAAATATTAAAGTATTTATGTT
>ML797538.1:395646-405647 GCA_009831015.1 Picea engelmannii
AAAAAAAAAAAAAAACACAAATTTTATCATTATTTTTTCATATTTTATTTCCATAAATTTACACAATTAGAAATATTTTTTCATATTTTATTTCCATAAATTTACACAATTAGAAAAGGGTCGTAGAAAGGGAGTAGGATAAGGATAAGTGACACATAAACTCTTTCTTTTTCAATCAACATTCCATCAAAGTCATCGTTAAATTCATGAAATTTAGGGCTCGATGAAAAATTTTCTTATTATACTTCAGCATATTATAATATATTAGAATGTGGTGAAATATAATAGAAAAGTTTTTATTTAAATAATATGTTGTCTTAGAAATCCGTGCAAGCAAGGTTTATTAAAAATCGAAAGATTGAATTTATAACTTAAATTTTTAATTATGAAATAATTTAATTACAATTAAATTTAAATTTAAACTTGTAATATAATTTAATTGAATTTATAACTTAAATTTTTAATTATGAAATAATTTAATTACAATTAAATCTAAATTTAAACTTGTAATACAATTTAAAAGTATTTTAGCTATTTATAATTATGAATTTTTTATATTTATTAAATATTTAATATATAATTTATATTTAATTCATTATTTTAAGATTCAAATATTTTCAATAGTTAATAATTTAATTATAAATTATGATTATAAAATTGTTCATAATAATTTATAATTTAAATATAAAATAATTTATACATGTGAAAAAATTCATCATTATGAAATAGTTCATAGTAATTCGTAATTATGAAAATTTCCAAATAACCTCTATGCAATAGTTTATATTAATAGAAGTCATAATATCTCTTAATAAAAGTCATAATATCTCTTATTTTGATTATAAAATAATTAGTATTTAAAATATGAAATAATTTAAGAATTATTTCAAAATTATAAAGTGTTTCGTATTACTACCAAATAGTCATAATTCACAATATCTTAAGTTAAATTATCAGATAAATTTATAAATATATATAATGATTTATAATTCTCAAATGTATCTTAAATTATTAAGTTTTGTTTATTTATTAAATTACATTATTAATGTTAAGTTTTATTTTAATTTTTTAAATAAAAATTATATAATCTTGATGGTGTATATATCATCCGCCAATGCTGCTGAGTAGGTTGGTTTATTGTTAACCTGAGTAACAGTTTACCAAAAAGACAAAGAATAATAAAAGTGATTACTTACTTGTATTGTGGCTTCCTCCCATCCACTTAATCACAATGATCCACATAGGTATCAATTTGAAGGATAAGGTTTTTGAAAATGTGTATTATACATCTAATATTTTTGTTAGTTTAAGTGTTCTAAGTTTTGGTTTGTTTTTAGATATATTTTTTTTTTAATTTTGCTCTAAATTTAATAAAAAATTGTTCGATTTATATATTTGAGTGGTTAATTCTATATAATGAAAAGGTTAAATTGAATTTATTTCTACATTTAAAAATTCAATTTAAACAAGATAAATTATAATTTCGTGCATATTTATATCACTTAATTAGATGACCAAAACTTAAAACTGTTAGACAATCCAATATTTTACAATTTGAATTATATTTTGATTTTTGAAAAATATATATAATAAGTAAAATTAGTAGTAAATTGTTTATATCTCTTACAAATATTTTAATGTTATAATTGTATAATATATTTGAAAAAATAAAGTTGTGGTATATGATTAAACTTTGTATATGATATTGAAAAATTACATAAATTAAATTAAAAGAGTAAATAATGAAAAATGAGAAAATGAGAAAAAATTATGATGATCATTGATGATTAACAAGTGATTACTAGCTATTCTTTAGAATTTTGTTTATGTGCTTGAAAAGCAATAAGAGAAGCTTTCCAAGATCACCGTAATTTTGTTGAGTTAAGAGGTTAGGAAGGTTGGTAGTGTGACAAATATTTTGAAAATTGAGATCTAATGTGGGTATAGGCTCGATAATCTAAGAGAGTGTTTTTCATCTTCAACCTTTTTAGTGTCACAAAGGTGACACACTCTTTCATCGCATGGCTTTTTAGGAATTGACCAACTCCCAATTTCACTATGTAGTTCATGAGAATTTGTTCTTATCTTAGCAATGCTTATTTTTTTCTTTACACTTGTCATTTATTTATTGTAAAAATACTTAATACTCAATTAATATACAGCCTGAGTGGGCCTAATGGTTAAGAACATGTGTTTCTAAAGGAGGGTAGGGTATGTATACCTTCGTAGACTTTACAAGTCAAATCGTTGGACAGAGGGGCTCCCTTGTCCCACAAATAAGGGGATCTCATACATCAATTTGGTGTCTCGCTTAGCCGTGACCTTAAAAATAGATTATTATTATTATTATTATAATTTTTTATTTACAAATTATTTATGATAAAAATACTAATACTTAAAAAAATTAAATTGATAAATCACAAAACTCTAACTTTTTTAAATTTCTAATAAATCTCATTTTACTTTTTTACAAATTTAATAATTTTAAATCATTCTAATTATAAAATAACTTGTATTGTTAATTCAAGACGGTTGTTAAAATTTGTACCACAAAAAGTAACTCCGGTTAATACCGTCCCAAGAGCTCACTGTTTGTATACTTAGACACGGGAGCTTCAATTGTAAACAACGAGTCAAACTCACTTTAATGTTAGTATATTAAGTGATTAATAAGCATTAAACGAGTCAAACTCACTTTAATGGTAAAGAATGTTAGAATATTAAGTAATTAATAAGCATTTGTATGTTGGGTTTTATTTAAATAATTTAAAATTTGAAGATTTGAAACTTAAAATATAGAATATAGACTATTAAATGTTTTATGGAGTTTATTGATAATTTTACATGCAAATAATATGTTGATGGAGATGAACTTTGATTTTAGTTTTTCTGTTTATTTCTACTTTCTAGATATTTATAAGCTAGTTGTTGTTAAGCAGAAGTATATAGATATTATACAGTTTTTTCAAAATACTCAGTTTATTAACTTGGTTTCCTCTTAGAAATAGGTTATTTTGGCTTTCCAAAGACTATTATGTTCTCCTCGAGTTGGATTGATTTTTTTTGGTACATCTTGAATGATTTATAAAATGTGATGTTAAAATTTTAAGTTAAAATTTTATTGGAATTTTTTTAATTTTTATTTGAGTTATATATATATATAATTTAAATAAAAATTACAAAAATTCAAATAAAAATTAAATGTAAAATTTTAATCACATTTTATAAATTATTATTATTATTATTTTTATAATTAAATGAATTATATATGATGGTGATTTTAAAATTTTATTATTATTATTAAGTGTGAAAGTTTAAACAATTTATGTATTACAACGTTTAAATAAAAAGAAAAAAATTTCTAATTTTATATAAATGACTTTATTTTTTTAAACATCATTTTTTGAATTTTTAAATATTATACAATTAAACTTTAAAAAATGTTAAATCATTAAATCAAAATTATATTACTAAATTAACCAAGAGAGTGTTGAAATATTTTACAGCTTACAACTTTTTATGACTGAAATTATCAAGGTGGATTTTTTTTAAAAGAATTTAGTTAAATCAAAATATATTATTTATATTTTATATTTATTAATAAATTAAGTATTTTTTTTAATATTTATAAATAATTATTAAATCAAAATTTTATTAATAAACTAAATTTATTAATCAAAATAGTATCATAATATTTTACAACTTATAATTTTTTATGACTTACATAATATTTTACACCTTATAGATTTTTATGACTTAGATAATATAAGGTGAATCATTCTTTTGGGAGCAGTTTAATTAAATTATGCTATTTTTATTTTGTATTTATTAATAAATTAAATATATATATTTTTAATATTAGTAAATGATTCAATTTTTATAAAAATAAATTGATTGTGAATTATTAATTATTTTACATAAATTTACCAAGCTAACAAGTTATTAATTGACATGAACATAAATTAAAAATGATATAGATATTAAAAAATTATAAAAACATTATTTAACGAACAAAAATAAATGTCAAATCACATAATTAATAATATTATAAATATAATATCACATAATTAACAATATTATAAATATAATATTATTATATTTAGTTGAAAACCCACTGATAATATTATATTTATAATATTGTTAATTATGTGATATTATATTTATAATATTATTAATTATGTGATTTGACGTTTACTTTTGTTTGTTAAATAATGTTTTTATAATTTTTCAATATCTATATCATTTTTAATGTATGTTTATGTCAATTAATAACTTGTTATCTTGCTAAATTTATGTAAAAAAATTAATAATTCACCATCAATTTATTTTTATAAATATTATAAATATAATATTATTAGTGGTTTTTCAACTAGTCCAGGTCACTTTAATTGCAAAAAAACTTCATTTTAATAATTTCCTCAAAACATGAATATGTATACAACACTTGCATTTAATTATCAATATGATAGTTTGTAAACGTGTGAAATGCAAAAATTATATGTGCATAATTAGATTATTTACAGTATCTATCTAAGATGTTTATGGAAAATAAATGAAGATAAATGAACTCAACTAATCACGCCACATTTTATCAATCAAAAGTAAGCTTAATCATTATTGGCAATGATCATGTACTTGAAAGGTCGATTATGTATGAATTAGACACATCTTGTTTGCATGAATCATTGCTTAAAAGAAAATTGATTTCCAAAAAGATAAGACTATTCATGAAATCAAATAGAAAAATTAAATAAAGACATATAAAATGAAGTAAAAGACCACCATGATCTATTTGGAGTGGGTTCAATTCTCCCAAGAACAAGCTTGCAAACTAAACTACAACATCATAAAACTAAATCAAAGCATGTTATTTATAGAACTAAAGAATGAAACTAATTAATTCAGATCCAGAAATCTCTAAGATATTTGATAAAAAAATATTGTCAAGTCTTAAATATTATTATTTACCCAATATGTCTGATCATCCCAAATCCTCATCAAACCTTCAATGGTTGAAGACGAAATTCGAATTTGGAGCTAAGTGATAAAAGTTTGCATTATTGGAAGCTCCAAATGTACCTGTAATCATCACCAAACTAAGCCAAATTTCAAAGATAAGTGGAACCATGCTATTTTTCTAAGATTTAATCATAAGTTCACTTAAATTACTAAAAAAAATGGATTGGAAAATATGTTAAATATAACCCCACATAAAGCATTAAAATGGAGTAAAACAAATTTACCGGGAAGAGGAAAAGGATGTCAAAAGATGTTGATTTGGTGAATCGTCTTCTACCCTCAACTAAATATGTCGGATGTTCTCATGCAACCCTGCATTTGATTCTTCAAAAAAATGTATTAGGTGTTCTTCCTCTGATCGATTGGGCAACGAGCTAGAAGGACTTGAGTTGCAGTTGAGCTTCTTGTGATTGGTTCTTATGTAGCAACCACAAGTTTTATAAGTATAGATTCATGTGTGGAAGAACCTACCTTGTTAGGCATGAGTTTCAATCGAGGTTCTTGTGGTTGGTTCTTGTGTAACAACCATAAGCTTGGTAAGCATTGGTTCTTGTGTGGCAGCACTTACTTCTTGGAATTTTTCTTTTTGTCCACTGCAACAAAGAATATTCCCCTTTGACATAAACAATCTCATCTTGAGGTCACCCAAATCCTGGTAGCTCTAAGTTTTACCATGATCTATCACCCTCCTCATTGAATTTGAAGTTGGTTCAATATGTACCAAACCATTCCATGAGACCTGCATAAAAAACCCACGTGGTGGATTTTTGTTTAGGTTGCACTAATATGTAAACCAATCAATGGTTACCATATTTCCTATAATAGACTTCCTGTAGCATACTTGTCCATCCATTTTTCTCACAATTTATTATTTGGGTTCTTGTGAAATTTTGTGAGGTTGTTGGTATTGATTTTATGCTTATGCCTACCAAAAACTTCACTCATTCGATGCACAGATTTTGAGAAATAATAAAAATGGTTGTAGGTGATGGTGTCCAATTTATTCAAAACTATGAATTGAATTCCTTGAAATTTTGCGTGTTTGTTTCTCTCATTGTAATGTTTCTCTCCAAATTTTGTGGCCATCTGATGCATGGTTCTTGAAAAATAAGAAAAAAAATTGTAGTGACCATGGTTGATTTCTCAAAAAATATCAATTGGATTTGCTTGAAATTTTGTGTGTTTGTTTCTCTCATTGTAGTGCTATTGTCCTCCAAATTTTGTGGCCATTTGATGCACGAGTTGCAAGATATAAGAAAATCAATTATGTACTTAATTAAACACAAAGATTTGGAAATTGCTAGTTTTCAAACAAATTATTGTACTTTGTTTGTTGGTGTACTTGAGGGATGTAATAATATGTTGTTTGTATGGAGTCACAAGGGTTGTTTCTCATTCCCCCCACCACTTGGTAGGTTGTGTTCAAACCTTAAAAACATACCCACGGGTCTTCATTTGATTTCTTGATGAATAGAGGAACACTTTGGTAGTTGAAATATTTATAACTAGAATAGAGGATAAATATTTTATTGCTGCAAACTTTATTTTTTACAGGGTCTAGAAATGGCATTTTAAAGCCATCAAGGTTTTTTTGATTGATTTTTTCTATATTGAAAAGTTTTCAAAACCATGAACTCATCCTCTGTCATGACCTTTGTCTCAAATTGTAGACCCTCTAAACCTCCCATGACCCTATACATGGTCTTCTTCAATGGATTACCATTACAATTTGGTGTTTCAATAACCGGGTCCAATCCCTAATTTACAAATTCTCTTTGTTTTCTCTATTTCATCTATTATCTCACTGAAGATAGTGTTGTTCTTGAGGTTTTTTCTTTTGATACATTTTCCATATCCAAGCCATAAAGGCATCATACTAGCTTCATGAGAAAGAAAACAACAAATCAACTGTGTGGCCCATGCTCACATAAACTATCCAGAGAGATTGTTTGGTTGTAAAGCCTACTTCAAGACACTAGCATCTACACTTTTCTCTGTTGTGACAATGAAATATTATACAATGTTACCATATTCAAAAGTGGCTCTCTATTGCTCCACTAAATAAAGATGCTCTTGACTAATTCAAGAATGCATAAAGAAAAAGGGATGGGATATAAATCTTCTATTAATGAACATCCTTCCAAATATGTCATGTAAAACTCTTCTTTTTGTGATAACTCTATTAACCACTTTTGGATTTCAATAATATTCTTGCTTCTAGAGTGTCAACAAGCTCTTCTCACTTTATTATACCCCCATCTATCATGTCTTCTATCAATTTACAACTTGTGAACTTCAATGCCACTTCTTCAGAGCATAAGAAAATTTGTCAAAAATGCTTGAATAAGAAGAAAAAAGGTACAAACTTTCACACTCTTGGATACAAATCCAAAATTTGACTAGATTTTCCAACCAAAAAATATGGACTGCTAACCAAAATAAGAAACAAAATGCTTTACAATGTACAGTAAAATTTCCGAATGACAACTATTCTTTGGTTTTATGAGATCTTTGGTAAATTGATAATTGCCTTCCTGAAAGAAAAGAAGATGAAAAGAAATCAGTGGCATTTTAAACTTGCGAAATTGTAGAAACTTTAGAGAAAACCCATAAAATAACAACAACGAGTAGAAAAAAATATATGATTTGACAAATCCTCAAATAATAAATCATGAACAATATTTCCCAAGGAAGTGAAAGTGACATCAAAAAACATCTTAGAGGCAATATTTTTGAGTGCTTGAAGTTGGACATGGTGTATTTTTACCTTTTCTACCTTAATGCAAATCAAAATTTCCATTTTGACAAAGAAAGTGTTTACAACTATATTTGTCACCTTGAAACTCAGAGGAAGATATGCTAAAGTGACACAACCATTTTTTCCTAAGAATTAATCCTTTTATAGGGGAATCATGCTTCGTACAACTAGCGACCTATGATGCATCACTAAAATCTAGTGTTCAACTCATGATGCCCTAATCCAATGGGATTTTGATACACTCGAGGAAAATCTTTGGCGATTTTAGTCGGGGATCTTCGATACATTCGAGGAAATCAAGAATGCATGAGATGTGAAATCATCCCATTCAATAACTCCAAGTCACTTAGAGTTATGGATCAATTATGGAGGCATAGTCATCTCCTTCCATCGCTCTATAAAAAGAAAGACACTCTATGGTAGAGGTGACAAAAATAAGAGTAAAATTACGCTGCTAGAACACAAACAAGCTTCATCAGCCATCCACTTTCTTGAAAGTCGGCCTTAACTTGAGAGAGGGTCAAGGAGGAGATGTATCCAAGGTTTCCAGAGAGGCTTGCATCGAGACTCAAGGATCATGGTAAACTTGATTTAGTTTTCTCTACTTTTGACTAATATAGATCAATATCAGTTCCCCCTTTCAATGCTTGTTTAATCAATGATTATGTCTTTCTTATGAAATTTTAGTCTCTCCTTGAATAGATTAAATAGATCTAGTTGAAATTTTCTTTTATTTATCTTGGATAGATTGGAGAAATGTGTTTCTTTTCTTTTGTGTGCAGGTAAAAGGGTGATAAGGAGCTGGAGTGAGATCTCGAGAGTTATATAACCGAAACACATGTGAGGAAAACCTTCATAAATAAGGTGCACTTTCCATCCATTATCATAGCATAATAAAATTAATTTGATTGATCTAGGGTCTAAACTTATTGTTTTATATCCCTGTATCTGTCTTGGATCAAGGGTGAATTCAAGGGAGCTCTGGTTAGTCCCTTGACCAAAATCCTCCATAATAGAATTGGTGACTCCATTAGGGACTGAACTCATGGTCATTCCTCAGTTTGGACTACCCTTGCTTGAATTTAGCCTCTAAATGTGTTCCTGAGTTATTTATTGTCTTCCCCATCACCCTCTTAGAGAGCAAATCTTCCATTTCTCGCTGCTCTAGGCCAGATCCAAGTGTTTTTCAAAAACTTTGTGGTGCGTCGCTTATCTACTGTTAGAGATAGAATGACATGTCACTATCTAATGTAATAATTAGTTGTGTCACAGGTCATTAGAGTGAAAAAACATGACTAGTCATTATTCAAGAGAAGGTTGACCGACGACTACCCCTGTAAGGTCCATAAAAAAAGGATTGTAAAGTGAAAAAACAGTCCATTTTTCGTGAAATGTTTTATGTGTTTCTTCATGTCAAGCCTAGGGTGCCTATTCTTGGGAAATATAATATTTATAACTTAGTTTGGATAGGAATTTTTGGTTATTCTTTGCATGTTATAAAAATAAAATGAAAAAATGCATTTTGCGATTATCCATTTTGGAGCATTTTAAGACCTTTTTTCAGACTTGCATTGGAGTGTTGCTTGTGAATTTTGGGGTCTGAAATTGTTTCTTGGAGTGATTGATAATCCCATTTGTATTTAGATAATTTTATTGGTTTTACTCTTGGTTTTTCAAATTTTTGGTTTTTGTTTTTAGTGTAGACATTGGAGTGTGCATACTTGCACCACTACCAATATCACGCTGCCCCTAGCCTTCTTTTGGTTGTTTTTGCTTGCATGTGTGTGTTTTATTTTTTCTTTCATTAAAAGAAAAAGGAAAAATTCATTTCATTCTTTCATTTTTAGGGTGTTATCGTCTGAGGTCCTTTTGCAAATTAGAAAGAATTGTTTGGATGATTGGAATGTTTGAGTGACGAAAGAGAGTGTTGTGAGGATTGTTTGTTGATTTTTCATTTTACAAAATTAAAGTGAAAAAGTCATGTTCTGTTAAGGTCCTAACCCGCACATAAGTAGATCAATGTATTCGGATGTAATAAAGGTCAATATTAATAAGGCCTTTCAATAAAATAGAATAAGGCGGATGTAAGAAGACCTAATAGAATCTTCCGCTTCTAGAAGGATATTCCTCTAGATGCTTCTCTTAATAGACATATTTAGTATAAATAAGGGTCGAGGGTATGAAAACCCTAGCTTGGAGATTATTGTAATAGAGCGCTGCTCGA
>ML797539.1:0-16586 GCA_009831015.1 Picea engelmannii
TATGGTACAGGTTGATTACAGGTTGTTTGGCACAGGTTGGTGCATGGTTGATGCTCTTGTTTATGGTATAGATTGATATCTGTTGAGGATTGTTGCCTCATCTCAGTTGGTGCTGAGAATGCAAGCTGAGTCTTGCATATAGATTTGGTGCTCTTGTAGAGTTGTACTCTATTCAGTTGTACAGAAAACCCTAAGGATTGTAGTCCGTAATAAAAGAAAACTGTACATACATCTTGTGTTCTTTGTGTTCATTGTGGTGATGACTTGTTGATGATATGTTGTTGATATGTGCTCACATCTAATTGGTTATAAATGACAACAATGGGTAATGAATAAATGTTGAATGTTAATTGATGAGTTTTTGTGCAAGAGGGAAGTTTTGGGAAAAAGAGCCCCACACTCATTCACGCCCCCCTCTAAGTGTGGTAGGTGTGTCCAACAGATACCTTTCCAATGATCTATCACACACCTAAAATGGAGATCGTATGAAAAAGTTACGATCCCAGGAAGTTGATGTACTCACTTACCCAAACGGGGCTCACATGACTTTTGGCGCTTCATCTCCTAGGGTTAGGTTTTTGGATGTCTAGGGTTTTTGGCATTCCTTCTTATTGTAAAAATTCCTTCAGAGACTCATTGTAATCATCTTCTTGCGAATGCGAGTAGCCGTACATTTCTTCTTAGAGATAAGATGCCACCATTCTAGCAAGTCTTTCACTCTGTATTTTTACAGTTTCTGTACATTTCTTTCATTAATAGAAATCGTCTATTACTATATATTTGTGTTTATGGTTGCATCTCTGATACATTTTTGTTATATTATTGAATATTTGTGATATCTCTGTGCATTACTTTATTATATCTCCGCTCTCATTTCGTGCTGAAAATAATCCGGATCAACAAACCTTTGCTTCGAAGTAGAAGCTCTATATTGGGCTTCCACTCAAAGTAGTTGAAGGGTGTCAAGATCACTGAAGAAGATGGTTGATCCATAGTTCTTTGTGGGTTGTCCAATATTATCTATAAACCTTCAATAAAAGTGAATACTCCCTCACAATAACAGCTCTGATACAATGTAGGATTAAACCACACTCCAAGATCTAATTGTAAGTACAAAATACTACATTAGTTAATTCCAAAAGAAAGAGAAGCAAGAGAGAAATAGAATAAATATTCACACATAAGAGACTAAGAAACCAACTGGAATCACATTGTATTATTCCTTGAGAATGAGTACAATATATATAACTCTCCACAAGAGGATTAATGTGCACTATGTTAGGGTTTCCATGTGCATGCTCAAGTAAAAATGAAACCACTCCCACTTGCAATAGTTAACTATAGTCAAAAGTTGCTAATAATAAGGAAAGGTAAAAAATAAGGTGTGAACTCAAGTGAGAAATCTACATGAAGTCAACATGGATTCCACAATATAAAAACTCTCCTTTAATAAGAATAGATTCCAAATATAGAAATGAAGTCCTAACTGAGAGGGAATTTCATAAATATCAAAAGTCACTTGTTGGAAAACACATAGGTGGGTTCAAGTCACTTAGTTCAACAAAACCCTACAAACATTGGCCCTTTTGGAATCACCTGCATGCAGGTGAAGTCTCACCCAAGGTATCTTTATGGGAACTACAAGAACCATGATTTTGCAATGGTGAGGGAAATATTGGAAACCCACTCTATCATACATACAGGATCGTGTCCCGCACTAGATCCTTGTTACCCTGGACTCGTTACTTAGTTATATATGCACATATACCCATATTCATGTTATTTAGTTGTTAAAAATAAAGTCATGGTTACTGCGCACTACTATATTATCAACAACATTAAATATAATCATACATTCACATTAAATCCATGAATTAACATATAAGGATACAATTCTACACATATTTACCATGGTTCACCCAAATTTGGGCTACATCCGTAAAAGATTGGCTTATTTATTATATTTAAGAGTCTTTTTTGTTCTTTGTGCTACAATGGATGCTTAGAATTCAATTATACTCACATTTTTATCTTCTTTACAATGATCTGCACTCTGAAATCTCACCATACCACTCTCTCTCTCTCTCTCTCTCTCTCTCTCTCTCTCTCTCTCAACCCCCCTTACATATTTATACATTATGATCAGGGCCTTTAGACACCTCATTGTGAGTTGGTTGCAACTCATGCTTAGCTAGTGACAACTCATTATGAGTTGGATACAACTCATGCTTGGATATTTTTCCCGATTTTTGTTGTAGTTGCTCTTTCTTGTCCCCCATCTTCTCCTCTTTCCTCTCTCTTCTTTCTTTATCTTCTTGATCTTCTTTATCTTCTTGATCTTATTTATCTTTTTTTTCTTTTTTCTCTTCTTGTTCTTCTCCTACCTTCGCCCTTCTTGCACTTTTTCTGTGTACCTCATCTTTTTGCACAGTTCCATCCCCAAAATCTCCTACCCAAAAGGCCCCCAACACTCACATGTGGCTCTTCCTGAGCCAGTTAGGCCTATTGTGTCGCGCTCCTCCATGACTCGGTAAATTTATGGAGGGTGTCCTTCATTCTTTGTATTGTTTTTGTTATTTCTTCTTCCTTGTTCAAGATTTCCTCCATCACCTACATTGTCAAAATAGTGAGTTTAGCCTTGGTGTCTTACATCGCTAGTGTCATAGTGCTTTTTGTAGTAGATAATCCTTATAATACCCCAAGGGATTAATCCCGTAGTGGTTGTAATTTCTATGTGATATTCATATGTTCCACTGCATTGTGCAATTTCCTGCTAGCCAAGATTGTTGTCATTCATTCTGCTGGTGGTAGAGTATTTATTCACTCATTGGCCTGATCTGTTTGTTCCTGCGTAGTCCTTATTTTTTTCTTCCAGTTCATGTAGCTCTAGTTTGGTAATAAGATTTTTCCAAATGCACGTGCCTTCGTTTCACATCTTTATGCATTCTTGTTCCAAGATTTTGATATTTTTCATCGAGGTTTGAGTCGTCCTTTCCCTTTGTTCTCTTTCTTCTGGTGGTGTCCTTGGAAGTGTGTGCAATTCCATATCGATGATGTTATTCTGGAGTCCCTTGATGACTATTCTTATCTTGGATACCTTCTCTTCTACTGTGTGCTTTACTACCAATGGTACTTCTAGGAATTATTTGTATAGGTTTCGAACTATCACTTGTATTTTTTGTGTCAATCGTTCAACTTCATCCTTTTCATTCAAAGACCTGTCGAAATTTTCTTCCACCTTTCCCTTCTATTTCAAGTCTTTATCGACCTTGACTTCTCCCTCCTTCTTCTCTTTCAATTATTTCTCTACCTTTCCTTTAGCCTTGATCTTCTCTTTTGATGTGAGTTCCACTTATTGTTCTATTGTGCACTTTTACTATACTGCAGTGGAACATTTCTTCTGCAGTTTCTTCTTCTTAGCTTTTTCTTTACATAATTCACTAGTTGTGGCATCTACTTGGAGACGTAGTTCCTACATGGTCCTTTAGTGAAAACCCTGTAATAATTCCATAGGAATCTATGACACGACTAGGTCCATGTGACTTAGTCCTTATAGCTTCTCTTTTACTTTAGGGTTGGGTCACCCAATTGTCTCTACTGAGATCTTGATCACTCTACACTTTGTTTCCATTTATGTTGATACTATAGTTTGTACTTCCTTTTTTATTCCTTCTTGACTTTTGTTGGATCCTTACGCAAGTACCAATCAGACTATTTCCAATAACTATTGTAACTTCAAAAAATGGCCTTGCACATGCGTTTTTAGTTCTTCATGTTTCCTTGTGGCCTATGTCGGTCCTAAGGTATGCACCTGACTACTAAAGGGAAAAGCTAGGACACCTTACATGTTGGAATGATTGTTTTTTTTTTAATTAAGTTTGTTGGTCAGGTGATAGATAAGTTTCCAAGGACAGGGATCTAGTTGGAGTGTTCAAGAATATCACTATAAGGTTTCCCTTAGCTGGTGGCATGCATTTTGGTGAGAATATAAGATATGAAGAGTAAAACAAATGAAATACAAACAAGCATACAATTTGTTACTTGTTGTATGAAATTTCATACTTGAAATAATATTTCAGATCAAAAACATGTACCTGGACACAAATCATCCAAACAGGTTGTATTACAATAAACTATTCACTGAAACAGTAGTTGAAACAGGTTGCATGAAAATAAATAGTTTATTGAGACAATAGTTGAAAGGAAAAGAAATAATACTTTGCATACATTTCAATTTGCATCTAGATAAGATAAGACAAAAGATTTGAGAAGAAAACACAGTCTTTCACCAAAAATTATATTCACCTAGTGGGAAACTTAACAGTTTTATGCTTTAAGGCCCATCCAAAATCTTGATGCTTGATCTCCCAAAACATTGAGCCTTTGAATTCAAAAATCCATCTATTTATCTCTATCTAGAGAGGGTTTGATTACTTGTCTAGGATATAAACTCTAAAGTTCAAATTTACATCACAATCAGATCCTGTAGGTTCAACTTCATTGTTACTACCTAATTACAAGTTGTAAACATTTTCTTAAAGTGAGTGGAGTTGAGCTTAAGTTTTAGTTCATAAATCCCCCTTAATTTGACCTCAAAAACATTTTTCTTATTAAAAAATAGAAACTTATTACAAGTGGTCGCAGTGCCTCTAACTAAACCAAAACAAAATTCTATTAATGCAACTGGAACTTATTGTTGATAAATGAGGTAAAACAGATGCATAGAAAAAAGTCCTGATAAGTTATTATCGGTATTCAATTTTTCATGGATGTCCATGTAGACCAAAAACTGGAGACCAACCTCAAAAATTTGTAGACTAAGCTGAAAAAGATCTCAAATTGCTTTACCCTTTGACAGTAGTGGACACTTAGATGATTTCATTCAAGAACATGCATGTTTTTTTATGCTTCTTTTGCAGCTTCTAATACTTTTTCTGTAGCTTATTGTGTTGAAGCTCAAGATCCTATTTTTGTTGATGTAGACTCTAAATTTGTTGCCTCATGTCATCGTTTTGTTGCTTGAGAGATTGTACCTGGTGGTTGTCATCCATATCCCTGCCAGCTTTAACTTTGGGTTTGATTAATGTCTTTACTTTTCTTCCATTCTTGATCCTGTACTCTTCCTCTGTAACAGGTTTATTGAGGTCAATGGAAAGCTTGGATTTCCTTGGCCTCATTTCATATTTGGGTGCTTTCTCAGGTTTTTTATCAATAGTCTCTCTCACAGGTTCCTACATAATCAACATTTTTCCTTTGATCTATGGTTTTAAATCATGGGGAACCTACTCAGGGGCTAGCTTTGAATATGGAGTTCTGTCATCAGAGTCCTACTTAGGGTCTGGACCAAATTCCATCACATTTTGTTCTGATTCCATATCTGCAGGGTACTTTGTTTTTACAGCAACATATTTTACACTTCAGGTCTCCCCTTTACTATATTGTTTCCTTGCCTTATCCCCTATCATCCATTTCAATGTATGTATATCCATATCCTCCATATTTGAAAATTCATAAAAGTCTTATTCAGTGTCCTCATCCTCAATTATTAAGGGTTTTTGGTCTTTTAAGAATGGATTAAACAATGCCTTGGATTTTAACCTTAATTGGTTTGTGAGCTTGGTTTTTCTATTAGGTTTTCTTGGAATTTCAAGGACATGGCTCCCATCCCTATTTTTACTATGTTTGGCCTCAGGTGATTCCATAATCAAGGTGTCTACTGGCACAAATTTTACTGTAACAATCTCAGGACTAGATGGTTTAGTCCTGTTATGTCTGCTTTCTCTTGACTTTGGGGTTTTGTCTTGTTTCATTGTAGTGGGCATAGTTTTATCCTCAGAATGTTCATTTGATAGTGGGCCTGTTGGGCTGGAATGTTCTACTCCTTGTTTGATATAATTCCTGACATACACTTTTCCACTTTCCATCTCTCTCTGTTTTGTTGTAGAGGCCTTTAATTGTCTTCAAGGGATTTCCTCTCTTAGTGGAGTAATTGATTTTTATTTCTCAGATCGGGTTCCCCATTTTTTAGGTGTGGTCTTCTTTTTGGCTTGTTGGGTAGATTTCGATGAACACCCAGGTTCAGGACAAACCCTATCTACTTGTTAGCCTCATCCCTCTGTTCTTCTAGTGGTGGATCAACTTCATGTCCTTCCTCCTGTAACCCTAAAGACTCCAGAAAATATTTCCAGAGCATTTATATTTCATTTAAAGCAAAGAGAACCAAAATTTTAATGAACCTCTGGTGATATAAGCTTCTATGAGCATATTCAAGTTAATTATGGACTCTCTTAGACATTTTAGTTAAGCTCTTAATCAAATATAAGGTAAGGTTTAGTTCCTTGTCACCGTTTAAGTGAATAAGAAATCGAAGGTGATAACAAAGAAATATTGAGAATCTACCTTCTCCTATTATATACCTTTGAACTCTAGTGAGAATGGCCCTCCACTTTTCTTTAATCCACATAATTGAGATGCCCTGACTCCAATCGGGGTTTTGGTGTTCTACCATCATAAATGTGTTGCATATTTCAGTTGTAAATTTGCCCTTTTTAAACCATCTCTCACCACTAATCAGGACAACGCATGCCCCAATGATGAAGTGTTATGTAATGTGAATGGTGGTGTCCCCGAGTTAAGTCTGAAGCCCATTAAAATTATACGAGAAGAGCAGGGCCACTCTTGTTTGATGTCCATTGAAAGCGCAAATAATGTCAAACCATTCTCCTCTGATAAATATATCTCTTATTTATGGAATCACTTTGAATATTTCGATCCTTGTTGGATCTATTTTGTTCAATTTCCAACCCTCTCGAGGTGACACCATTGTGTTCTATCTGCTCCTACTGAAATTGATTGTAGAATGTTTGCGTTGTTTCGGGTTCATTTACCACTTGTAATGATAGTACACACAACCCTGCAATAATAATAGCTCAAGGCGTAAACATGCATGATCCATAGCATGAAGATTGTAATGATGGTTAAAATAGTGGAAATACGCACGATCTTGAGTGCACAGGAAGATGAAAACACATGTGAGGTGCCAACACACCGTTATTCAAACTTTTAAATATTTTTCAAATGTCAAAACTCATAAAACAATGCTTTTTATGTTGTTTTCAAGAATAAGGGAATTCTTGCAATCAGTATATTTTTTCATCAATAGGCCTAAATTAACCTATTTGCAACCCAACAGTGAAATAGCCATGGTAATGTGACTTATTCAATTCAAAACATGACTTGTATTAACCTTATAAAGAGAAAGGAAATGATGAAAATAAAATAGGAATATGAAAACCAATTGAAATGAATCAACACAACATTGAATAAAAACTAAGTAAAACTAGGTTGACATATGGATGGGATGATTGTAGGAATAGAAGGAAGAGGGGCAGACCTAGGATTTAACAGCCTCTTTGAGGAATTCCTCTATGGCATCCCGTATTTGGTAGTCAATTCTTTCCATGTCATCGTCGGTTATAGTGTATATAGATGGTGTCTTTTGGGCCTTTTTCTTCTTCAACGTCAATGGACCTATGCTTGGGACCTACCATTTCTTCCATGTCCTAGGTGTGGGTTTTGGAGTTTGGTATGTTTTTTTCTATTTATGGTGCCTCTTCTATGTCATTTCCATGATTGATTTCCTTTGCACCATTATATGGAGGGTCCATCTCTATATATATGCATTGTGTTTCCTCGGTGTTCCCTTGTTGCACTGTCATCCCCTTGTGTTGGGACCTTCCAGTCAAGTTCCCAATCCTGCATGTCTAGTTGGATGTCTTCTTTCGTTATCTTGTACTTTTTTTGACCCACTCCTCCATTGGATCCTTCTTGGCTTTAATGTACATGTGATACATGTCTACGTGGAACTCCACAACTGGTCCATATGTCTCCACCAACTGTGGTGACACGTGTGGTACGTTGTTGATACAATGTCGAATATTTTTAGCATAGAGAAATAATTGTTTTGTGTACTCCATTTGTCTCCTCTTTTTGGTTGAAAACAAGAAATTATGGTACTTTTTCGCTACGCATAGTTTCCCTCTCAGCCCTAAGAATTGGTCATCCTCTGAATCTCCCCATGTTGTGAAGGAAATCAAAATCAAGAGCCACGAGTAGTGAAACTCCATTCCCTTATCTTGAGATTTTTCACAATCCAATAGGAAATGGTTCAGTAGGAATGGTGCCCATCTCATTGTAGTGCCTTCTACACATTTTTCTGCCATATCTAGTACCCATGCTAGTATTTGATGCTTCCTTCACTTTCGTAGCATCTTGCATGCTAATATATATGTCATTATTCAAATGGTTGGCTCACATATACTTGGCATGTCCAGGCCACAAACCCATCTAACTGTGTGAAACTTCGCTTGCATATCCTCTGACAGTGCTATGTCTTTATTTTTGTTTGTGAAGAATAAAGTAGGGTCTTCCCCCTATGTTGGCAACTCAGTGATTCTTTCTATCAAGTCTCTGTCAATAGATATTGGATTATCTATCCACATGTACCCCCCATGTATGCAGGATAAGAGAATTTTCACTTATGCATTGACTTCATTGTTGTGTCCGAAGTGTGGGATTTTGAACAGATTGAGTAACCTTGCTCACTCCAATACTCTAGCCCAAACCTTGGTTACTGGTATGCTATGTTGTGTAAGTGGGTCTACTTTTAGTTCCAAGTATTCGTGGTGAACAAGTTCAGGGAACTTCACCAGATCGGTAATTTCATGGTCTTCATATTTCAATTGGGGTACCTTCCCCAGCATGTCTTCATCAAATATGACTTCCTCTGGAATGTATGGGGTCAACAACACATAGTCTAGAGTCTTCAAAAATGTGACAGGTGGGGAATCATCCTTTTTAGGTGGTATGTAGTCATGAGGGAACCTCGGCTCTGATGAGGATGTGCTAGGGGTTTCCTCAATATATGGTTCGGCTTCTAGAGCTATGTTGCAACTCCTCCTTGGCACAATTGTTTCTTCCCCTGTTTCTTTGGGTGGCACCCTTTTTTTAGTTTAAGTAGTATTTGGCAGGTGTTTTATCTCTGGATCTCATTAGAGCTATGTTCTCTCTCTTTCTCCTCAAATGTTAAGTAACACTAATCCTTGTTTGGTGATTCTGGTTTCTTTTATACCTTCTTTCCATTTGTTCACTTGTCTCCGCGCCTTCCCTATTATCTCATATTCCATTAGTGTGACAGGTGTTTGCGCTAATGGTGCTTTATTTCCAAATCTGTTATTAGTTTTCCACCATGTACTACCACTCTATCATGCATATCAGCAGTGTTATGATTTTATTCCCTGTCATTATGATAGCTATATGACTTGGTCGTATGGTGTATTTATGCCTTGTGATGACGTAGGATTTATGACTTGGTCGTATGGACGATTTATGCCTTGTGATGATGGCAATTTTATAACTTGTCTTTATCCACTCGTAACTGTCGTTTCTTCTCGTTTCATACTTTCAGTGGTCTTGTCATGTGGGATGGTGCAATTTCGTAGTTTATTTATTTTTTGTTCAGTCTCCTTGGTTGGCGCAGTTTCACCTATCTACTTAGTTCCCATTGTCATTCATTATGTGTGCACTCTTAATTTTTTTCATTGTGTGGTTCGTCCTATTGCATAGATTTTCAGCCCTCTTGATAGATTTTTAGTAGATTTTTGTTCACCCTTCCTTTCAACACTTCTCCGTTAAGTGTTTCCAACTGCACAACACCTTCCTATGTCACTTCCTTGATCACATATGGTCCTAACTAGTGCATACGAAACTTCCCTGGGTACTGCATAAATTTTATATCATATAGTAGTACCAAGTCACCTACTTGGAATTTTTTCAACAAGGTGTCTATCATTCCATGCTTTTTCCCTTTCTTTTTGAACCTATTGGTGAAACCCTGTGATTAATATATCCTCCTGAAGTTGTACTAGTTGTTTTATTCATTCATGTATTGCACCTGAATCTGAAAGATCTGTGATAGTTGTGATGCCCAAACTCGATACAATAAACTCCATCAACATTACTGCCTCCTGCCCATATACTAACCTAAAAGGTGTTTTCCTTGTCAATTTATTTTTGGTTTTCTTGCATTCCCATAATACAACAAGGACTCTTAAGTCTCGGTCATCTCTTCCTACGTTGCAGATTTTTGTCAGTGCATTCTCTAGGATTTTTTGGAATGTTTCTATTGTGCCATTGGCCTATAGGTGGTATGGCGTACTCTTTTGATGGTGAATTTGGAATCCTTTGGTTAAAGATGTTATGGTATTATTGGTGAAGTGTGTCCCTTGATCACTCATCAATTTTCTTGGACATCCGAATCAAGTTACTATATTCTTGAACAAAAAGTGTGCAACAGTTTCTGTATTGCAATCCATAACTAGCGCAGCTTACTCCCATCGAGTTCGATATTTTTTTGTTGTAATGATGTACCTAGCCCCTGATATTCATACTAGTGGGTTGATTGGTCCAGTCAATTATATGTCTGACTTATAAAAAACATGTAATGTAACTTATGGATTCAATAGCATCTCATCCCTTATGAAGGGTTTCCTGACCCTTTGACAAACATCACATGTCTGGTAGTATTCCTTTACGTCCCTTTGGAGTGTATTCCACCATAGTCTTGCACATAAGATCTTATGTGTAGTGGCTTTACCTACACAATGTCCTCCTGCTATCTTGCCATGCACTTCTCCCAATATAATTGGTCTTTTGCGTTCGACCACACAACGTTGCAATATTCGATCTACGCCAAGTTTATATAAGCTTCCTACAATTAATTGGTAGTCTTCATCCTTTACTACCAACTTTTTTTTCTTGGAAACTATCGTGTCTGAGGGGGCCATCCATGTACATAAGAACTGTGCAATTTCTATAAAATAATTGTCCACCATCCTAACCAAAAATGATTGTGCATCTGGAAAGTTGTCATCCAAGTTTTATGCCTCCTCTCCCTTTAGTATGTGCGACAAGTGATTTGGTCCTGCATTGAGTTTACCTGATTTTACTACTACTTCAAAGTCGTATTCCTGGAACAATAGGAACCATCTAAAAATCCTTCCCCCTAACACTGGCTTGTTGACTAGATATCTCAACGTAGAATGGTATGTGTACATCCTAAAGTGTGAGCCTAGTAAGTAGTGTATGAACTTCTAGAGCACATAGACCATAGAAAATCCCTCACGTTCTGTTGTGGTATAGTTTTTTTCTTCTCTTGATAGTTTCCTTCTTGCAAAAGTTATCGGATGATCTATGTCTCCCTCTCCTGGTTGTGACAAGATCACGCCTAATGTTATTGATGATGCATCCATGTGTACATGAAATTCCTTGTTCTAGTATGGGAAAATTAAGATCAGTGTAGTTACTAAATTTTGTTTCAATGTGTCCAGTCCTTTCTGAGAGTCATCATTCCACTCGAACTTTGCTTATTTTTTCAGCAATTTTTCCATTGGTGTTGTAATCTGTGCGTCTCCTTTGATAAATTGTTTGTAATACTCTATGTTACCCAATGTTTCATGTAGATGTTTGACTAATGTGGGTGGTTTTAAGTCCAAAATAAATGTAATATTTGTAGGATCAACTATTGAGCCTTGTTTGCATACCATGTGTCCCAATAATATTATGAATGGTGCACAAAAAACACAATTATTTAGGTTTAACGATATCTGATGTTGTCTAATCTCATCCAACATCAATCTTAGAAATTCAACATGATCTCGTAATAGGCTAAATACAGTCCAGTACTCCAAGTATACTTTGAGAAACTTATGAATAAACTCCTTAAACACTGCGACAACAACACTTGAAAATATCATGGGTGCGTCCTTTAACCAAACAACATCACTCTATATTGAAAACTTCCCCATTCTGTCACAAATGTAGTCTTATGTCTATCTTCCTACACTATTCTTATCAGATGGTAGAATGAGAAACCATATGTGAATGAATAATATTATCGTCCTCCTATGTTTTCAAGTACGTCATATGTAAATGGTGTTGGGAATGGATCGTGCACGCATGTATCATTCAATTTCCTCAAGTCGATGCAGATTATTATACCCCTTGTTTTTTTGTCCTGCACCACCATGGGACTTATCCATTCTGATTCATCAACCGGTTCGATGAATCCTAATTTTAGCATGTGTTCTATTTCCTCCTTTACCTTTTCTTTATATCTTGGTTCCAATCTATAGGGTCTCTGTTTCACTGGTTTAGTTCATCAGTTCACTAGGATTTTCATCTCCCCTAGCTCACCTACTATCCCTTTCATATTTTAGAATGTAGTTGGGAATAGGTCTTGGTATTCCCATTGTATATATGTTATATTTTATACGGTTTCCTCATCCCATTAATCTCCTATCTATGAAAACTTAGGGTTTTCCTTTGTCCCAATATTGACTTTTTGTGTCTTGACTAGTTGCACGTATGTTGTGGATTCCAGCTCTGGGCCCTATACTATCTATTCCCCCTATGTTTCTGGAACTTGGATATTATAGGGATTTTCATCATCCTGATCCTCCGGTGTCACATTGTAAAAATTCCAATAACTTGTGAACCATCAGAGATGTGTTGTGTGGGTTGCACACAGATATTATTTCCATTGATTCTTCTTTGATGAATATTTTCTTTTTAATCGCTTGTATAGCTGTACTTATTAGGGGTCACTCATTATGAAAGTTAAATGTTACCTGGAATCTTTGAGTTATGTAATCACAGTCTGTTTTTTCTCTATGCATCTCACTACTAAATTTGAACGTTTTTGCAACGAATTTTCATCAGAATAGGGTCGTTGTTGCAACCAAGATGATTTTTTTTGTTCGTCAGAATCAATTCATTGGTCTAGTGACCACACATGGATCGTCATTGGTCTAGCGACCTAGAAAAGAATCCTAATCACAATAGGGAAAATTTACCATTTGTCGGTCCATCGACCAAGATGAGTCAGTCTAGTGACCAACTTGAGTCGCAAGCCTTGCTAGCATCTCTAAGGAAAACATAACCTTGGTAACTCTAGCGATCATAATTAGTCGGTCTAGAAATGAATGTTAATTGGTCTAACGACTAATATTAGTCACAAGAGCGACCAAGACAACCCTGGCAAACTTAGTCAATAAACCACGATTAGTCAGTAGAACGACGAAGATTAGTCGCTAGACCGACCAACCCTAAAGCAAAAAAGGTCAAATGAAGGACGAACAGGAAGTCGTTAGAGTGATGAAGTTACATACTTTGCGACCAAATGGATATACAAGCGACAGACCTGTTCATCGCTAGAGCAACTAATGTTGAGGTTTTTTTTTAAAAACAATATTCCATTCACATAGGAATAAGCCCATACTAGCAAGCTACAGAAGAATACTTTCATTATGTACTTGGGAGTCGACACTGGAGTCAATCCCCTAATGTTCAATACCAGTGATCCAATTTACCTTGTCATTTCTAGATGTAAGCACCAATGTGATGAGTCTCAATCCATGCTAAGGGATTTAATATCGAGCCTCAAATTGTGGAAGGTGAATCTAGAGCATTGGGTGGAGGAGATTTCACAACAGCAAACCTCCCTTACGGACTAGTTGGGAACTATTAAATAGGAGGAATTCTTGTTAGATGTGGAAAATCAATGCCTAAGAGAAAAATCCAGGGAACCAAAAACTGAAATTTAGAAGCTACAACGACAAGTAAAGAAGATGGAGCATGACCAGTCACCCAGGTTGGTATTCTATTGGCACAAGTACATTTAGAAGTCTTCAATGGGTTTGCTCCCAATAACAAATATGTCACTCAATGAGGACCAAAAAATGGAGCATCCACATTGTCAATAGGCTTAGAGGTCAAATACTACCCATCCACCAACTAATGGAAGCGTTGAAACTAGAGTGCAAGGCCATGGAAATTTTCATGTTTTTCTATAAATGATTTGTAGGGTAAAATTGTTTTGGTAGTAGGCCTTGATAGTCCTTCTATTGAAGGTTAGTATCATTAACTTCATCCTTGCAATGACGATGACATGTATAATAGGAATAATAAAAGATGGCCTATCTCTCTTGACTATGGAATTTGGGAAAGGATAAAGACATAATAAATGAGAATCAATGCCCTTTTGAATGCCAATGAAACTTGTAGTGGATAAATGCAAAGGCCCTTTTCAAAGAAAGGATGAATATCAAAATATAGTGATCATTCCCAGTTCTTGGAGGACCAACTNGAATCCATTGAATGATTGTGGAAAATAAATATTAAAATATGCATTTAAGCAGCCAAAGGGATGGTTTTCAAATTTTATCATGCATGTATAAAAGTTTTGATATATTATAACCATTTTAATCCTATTGAAATATGATAATCAGCCTCTCAGGGCCTGTAATAGGCCCTTGGCGGTTGACTATCAGCTTTGGGCCTGTAACAGGCCCTAGGAGGCTGATAGTCAGCCTTCCCGAGCCTGATACAGGCCCTAGGAGGTTGATAGTCACATCCAACATATGACCAATTTTAATACATATCTCATCGAGATGGAAATATCAATTGAAGGCATAGCTATGTACAATGTGCATATTAATAAGAAACACAAAAATTCTATGAAATGTATTAACTTAAAATATGTGCATTTGGTGGTTATACAAATAATCTATCTGGAATCAATTTTAATATTTCACAATTTTCAGATACAATTAGGCTAAAAAACAATTCTGAACTATGATTACTACTTGCCAATATCCCCATAACAATTTTTCATGCAAGGAACATAATTTTATTTCATGATCAATCAATGTTGAACCTAGATTATTGAAAGAGTTAATAACGTACTTATTTTACCAATTTCAACAACCATTTTCTAAATTTCATCCAGGCAAATATCAGTATAGTGAGTAGAGCCAAAATAGATTGGTGTCCACTTTTCCATAAAAGCACGGTTTGTTACATTTTTTCCTTCATGGTTCACTAGTTTAAACAACCCACCAATGGCAACTTTGCCTATTGAGGGCTCATCTTTCACCTGTGTACATAGATTCTTTATTTATGAAAACAACAAAGAGTGAAAATATCTTAGATTTCACATAGATGACTTAAAATTATTTTACCTAGAGCTATATTAGTGGAGAAATTTGAATTTCTAGAGGAAAGAAAAACTCATGATGTCAGGGTAGAAAAAGAAGTCATGTATTGTATTGACATAAAAAATACAATTGTAATTAAGATTGGTCAGCCAAGATTCGTATGGCATAGTAAGTTGGTTGTATTTAAGGCTTATAATGAATTACACAAGCTTTAACTATCCATTCAAGAACTAGATTGAAGGGTGTCTACCCTTCTCATCCTTTGTTGTTTTAATTAACAGATTTCTTGTCCTTAATACATATCCTTTATGTCGGCAATATCCACCTCTTTAGTGTTGGTTCACTTACGGAGGCAAAATCTTTGAAGAATTTTTTTAATCTTTATTGTAGAGCCACTGGAATGGAACTAAATTTGATCAAGTCCTATATCTCATTCAGTTGCAATAGTGAAATATCAAGTAGAAGAATAAAATGGTCTCTTCCACAAATGAGGTATATTTAAACAAGGGTTGCACACACCTAGGATTTGTACTAAATGAAAACTCCTATCGTTTCGGGGATTGTATGTGGATGCATGAAAAAGAGGATAAAAAAAAATCAAGTTGGCGTAATCAATGGCTATCAAGGGGGTGGATATTAACCTTAATAAAATCATAGGTTGAAGCCACTCTTTTCTATTGACATTCTTGTGTATATCCCTAAAGGTATTTTGGAGAAAAACAAAAAAGGTTGTTTAGTTTTCTTTAGAAAGGATCAAATGACAAAGGCATTCCATTTGAAACTGGAAAATACTTACAAAGACAAAACCATTAGGAGAATGGGGTCTAAAAACCATCCATTTTTATGGGAAAGCACTGGCAAGAATGAAATTGTAGAGGTAAATAAAAGGAACTGGTTTTAGGAAAAGGGAAATTAAAGAGAAATACATTGAGCCACGAATCACAATGTTCTCCAAAGAATCTCTCCTTGCAGTTGATAGGACCAAAAAAAATAATCTCTCCTTTGGCATCAAGACTTAAGAATATAACTATCAGTTGTTCAATGAGTCTATTTCACTAGAATTAAATGATCAATATCAGTAAATATCCTAAAGACAATACTCAAGTAGTAGATAGTAAAAAATCTATTCATGTAATGTCCTGGAGACAAGCACGCAGTTGGCTCGTGAAATCAATATGGAAATTTAATCAAGTATCAATAGAAGGCCAGTGTCTCAGAAGGGTTATGGAGTCAATTACAAGATATCCAATTATTATGACATGACCTTGGGATAGGATATCCTGAGGTCTATCTAAGTATTTAGATAATCCAATGATAACTCTTTCATGTAAACTCATCTAAAATATATTCAATGAATGATTCAAGAAATGTATGTGACAACAAGATATTAACTTAAGTGTGCAAATGCCACATGTGTTTGTGTTTGTGTTTGTATACAATGCCTAGAGGATGATGCTTTCAATCTCAAGAATAATGCAAGTATTCAAATTATTAAGATCAATCAATGACTAAATTTTAATAATATACACAATT
>ML797539.1:18969-33140 GCA_009831015.1 Picea engelmannii
TTGTGCCCATCACCATGCATCCTTAACACTCGTGGAGTCAGCATAACTTTGTCTTCTTAAATTCAAATTTCCTAAAAAAAATCATTGATCTCCACATTCATTATGAAATATCATTATAGTCATAAATCAACCAAAAATCACCTTAAACCAATTCTTAACAAGATCCATACCTTTGAGTGATGGGGTGCCTCCAATGTTGCTCCTCTCCATCCTACGATTCATCACATGACTTAATTAGATTTTAGAATAGTAATTAAAGATGTAACAACCTCCACAAATTAATGACTAAAGACGAATACCTGAATGAGATTCTCTTCGTTTCGAGAATAAATTATTCTCTACTGAAAAGGACCAACCACATGAAGGTGGAAGCTCTTTTGGCCCCTCCCCCCCTCTCACATGACTCTCATTTACCCATACCCAATCTATCTAGATTTTACAACTATAATTAGAAATGGAAGTAACATTAAATGTAAGCAAAAAACATTCATCGCCATGTGCTAAAACAAAAAACATGAAAGCAAATAACATTCATGAGATGTAGGAAAACAAAATACATTACATTGGACCAGAAATATTTTGGATTTATATTAATAATAAAATGTTTAATCATTTGTTTTTCTTCTTCTTCTTCTTCTTCTTGGTCTCCATGAAATCACAAATTAATTCATCATCATAATTTAATTGACCCCCCACAGTTATTGGGCCTTCTTGAAGTGTTTCATCATCAGTACTCAACACCTCATTCCATGATGAAATTATAGTATTTCAGCGTGGAGGTTGAGGATGCGCATGGGCATCCACTGCTGCAACAACAGAAAAAATTCAAGTGATATTGTTATTCATTGTTCCTAGGGAAATTGAATTAATACAGATTTAATTACAATGTTTTATACCTGGATTAGTCGGTGCAGTAGAAACAATAGTTGGTGGCCGCATTGTTGTTTCTGCACTTGTTGATCTCCTCTATCGATCGGAATATACACTCTCTACCATATGAAACAATAAAAGTATTTAGTACAGAATATACCCTAAATATTAATACTCATTGAAAAATGGAAAAACATTAAAAATGCACGCATACCACTATGTAATGGTCCTTCGACAACAACGCTTGAATCAATATGGGGGTCGGGATGTGATTCATCGGGTACAACAGGAGCATTGGTAGCATTGTTACTCTCCTATGAATGTGGAAAAGACACACATTATTTTACATTATAAATGAATAAAAAATATATTTTACATTACAAGTAATCAATGAGTAAAAACTAATCGACAAGTTTTTTATTTCATTTTATTTACCACTTCCTCTAGAGAGACACATGGAGATTTCCCTAAGCTTCTTCGTCACACCACCATGCCATCAAAACCCTGCATGAACCTGACCTTTAGATCTTCTTCTGTGGCTTTGTCATTGAACAAATCCCCCTGCATTGAGCAATATCAAAATCATTAGTCACTAGCTACAATGAATTACATATTGTGTGATGATGATAAAAAAAAAAGTAAAATGTTTAGGCACTTACAAACCGTGCCTTCAATCTCCCGTAACCACCTTGGCCTAGTTTATGTTGGTCGTGTTTGTCTTGTCTTGCCTTTGTTGCCTTGGAAGTGTCTTGGAGTCTACGCAATATTTTGAAATATGTTAGATATTAATTGTTTTCCTCGTAAAGTAAACAAAAGACCATCATAGTAAATTGACAACACCTCTTACCTTCTAGGGCCAGGTGGTTTCTTCTATTTTTATTTCATCACAAATTATCTTGCATCGAAAATAATTTCTTTCCACTCCCTCTCAAGGACAACCAAAGGGCATTCTCACATGGGGTCCTATACTAATTTATTCCTATATGCCCCTCTAACATGTTTCAAATGCTTGCCAATCCTTTTTAGGACTTATGGCTTATTGAACGAGTCACCAAACTCACCAAACAGTATGGAGATAACAAGGCTTTTCAGTTTGGAATTATGTCGATTCCATCGTAGTCGAATGGTCGGCCCAAAAATTTATAATACATAGTCATGCAAACTATTGTAGAACACATTGTTTCCTGTAAAACATCATCATCATTAGTAATTTAAATCTCACTGATATGTGATTGTTTAAACAATTATATAATAGGAATCTCGATAAAGACATTAGCAAATATAAAAATTAGCAAATATTTGGAAATGAAACATCGAGCAAAAATTAGCAAATGGAACATTCAGAAATAAAATAAAATTTCGTCACAAATGAAACATTCACAAATTAAGTAATCCCTTTTTAAGTTTGGGTATAATGGTTTTTGTACCGTAGAAAAAGAATATGTTCTTGGGTCGACTCGATTTAGATTGTAATCGACCAACAACTCTTCACCTATCGTTATTTTTTTCACCACACATACAAATATCCTATTACCTTCATGCTCCTCAAAAATGCAATTGGGTTCCTTTCTTGTTGTCCTAGGACTTGTGTTGTTTATAAGACCTACAATATTCCCCGATGCCTTTGGCCTTCCATCAATATACATAGTATCTCCTTTATTTTTATTATTGTCTTTCAGTTGTATATAATTTGCGGTGAGTGTGTATCTCCACATACTAGGCATATATTGGACCAGCCTCAACCATACTCCATAAGTGTAACATGGTCCAACATACTCAAACAAATCAACCAATCCTCCATATCTTACCTTTATTCCTTCCATGGAGAATAAACCAAGGCCATGTATGGATGACAAAGAAATGTGATACATCCTCTCATTAACATAGAAGTCGGTGTCCAACTCTAGCAGTTCCTTGGGTACCCACTGTTTTATGATCCAGGAGCATCGCCAGCAGGAAGCAAGCGCAGAGGCAGAAGACAGATGGGATGAGCGCAATGCATTTTTGCACATGTTGAAAATGTTTTGAAATATTTTAAAAGACTAAGGAAGGAATATTAATGAAATAGTTAAGGAAGGCATATGCGCATTTATGAATAAGTGATTGTAAATAGATCTTGAGCAATCTGCTCTCATCTGTCGATGTAAAAGGCATTTATGCCCAGATAATGAAAGTAGGTAGATTTAAATTCCAGATTAGACAGTTTTAGGAATAGGAGGGAAAACGACTATAGACATCCTCATATTTGTATCATTGTATCAATCAGAATTAGATAAATTAAGCACATTAGCATAGAGAAGAGGAGAGTTGTAGAAGAGAGTTGTAGAGAAGAACCCATGTACAAAAGTTTTGAATTAATATATGAAGCTTTGATTCAGATTCATGGTGTTATGATACTTTCTGTGTATACATGCTAATTGATCTTCTTATGGTTGTTTTATTCTCTCTATCATGCATTTGTCGTTATTCTATGTGTGTATGATTTCATGTTAAGTGTTTGAAGTCTAAGAGAAAGAGAGAATGAGTTTCAATTATTTCTCTTCCTTAGAGAAGTTCCTGCAAGGAGTGCAGTGAAACATCTGCAAGGAGTGCATTGACGAAGGTTTAGATTTTATCTCTGAAAGCTCAGGAGAGATAACATTGTTCTCAATTCAGCAGAAGTGCAAGACAAGCATAGAATCTGTGCAAGGTGTGTGCATGAGGTTGGGTGAGACCTTAGAACTTATCAACTAAGGTTGAGAGATTGAAGGACTGTTGTTGCAGAGAAAGTGCACAGAGTCATGAGTTCAAGTACGCTAAAGTGTTTGAAGGATTGTCGCAAGGAGTGCGTGCAGGAGTCTCCTTGAAGACCTGAGTTTGTGAAGAAATCTCAGAAAGGTTAGGGCCTTTGAATCATTCAAGAGAAAATAGGAATCTCAAGTCGTTGTGCAGAAGTCATGCCTTAGAGAAGGATCGCAGAGTCGATTTTGAGCTAGAGGTTCTTGAGGAGGAAATTGAACGGTCGGAATTCTCTGAGGAGAACTCCCGAAATAGTGAGGACCATAGGATCCAAGAAAGTTGTGGGGAAGTTAAGTGTTGGACAGATCCACCTTTGAAAGGCAGGATTTAACGTGGACCATCGAGATCATTTTGGCATTTTGGGGGTCATAAGTTCGAAGTGTGGACAAAACCTTTGGTTGATTGAATCCCTAAAACACGAAAAGGGTTTCGTGTATAAAGGCGAAGAGTGACGAGGTCATAATTTTGGAACTTCGGAATTCAGGGTTTCGAAGGTCCTAAGGACAAGTGATCAGGACACAGGGGGGAGGAAAGCCCGAAATCACAAGTCATAGCAGGATATTTGTAAGAATTTTGGGAATCGGCATTTCGGCATTCCTGTTGACAAGGAGTATAGTGCTCCACATAAGAAGCTCTAAAATCAAGAAATGTGAAATACCTTTGGAGGAGTGTTTCAGAATTTCGTCATTTTGGGATCCAGGATCTCGAGGAGACAATTATTTGGAATCGAGAGTTTCGAACTCCCGGTTCGCGAAATCCTGGGAGAAGGAAAAACCATTTCGGTAATTCAGAGTCTGGAAGGTATAGGATGTAAAGAGTTTGGGGTCAAGCATCATGAATTCCCGGTACGGGAAATCATGCCAGTCATCGGATCAGGGGAGAATCACAGTCGTTGATCTCCTTGGGAAGTGAGATAGAATCATTTCGGTATTTTGGGTTTCGGAGGTCGAAGAGGTAAGGCGCTCGACATCAGGATTCACGAAATCGCGAAATCCAGTATCCCAAAAGGAAAAGGGGAAAGTCCCAATATCAGTTGGGTATTGACCATGGAGTTCATGTTGGTGCAAAGATCACATGAGCATAAATTAGAAGGACTTGTGAAATAAATTCAGTTGGGTGTATAAATAATTCTCGAGAGGAAATAAAAGAGCCAGTCAAACTATAAGGGGACGAAATTGAAAGATCCTGTGTGGACCTTGATCTGAGGATTGGGGGGTCTGTGTCAGTTGTGGTATCAAAGCTTAGAAAGAGTTCTTTGCTTTCTGTAACAGAGAAAAGAGAAAATATTTGCATCCATTCCGCTGAGAAGGAGAGATAGGCCAATGCCTGATCCAGCAGTGGAAAGGGAAATGCGTGAACTACGTGTTAGGATTGATGCCATGGAGATAGTGCAGAGGGGTACAGTCAACGCTAGGGATATCAGTGAGGTTGAAAGTGAAAAATAAGCTAGAAATGAGGGAGACGAAGTCACAGTTGAAGATGCATCAGATGAACACCTATTCAAGGTTGTTGCAAGGATAGGTTCCAGGGAAAAAATGGAGATTCCCATGTATGAGGGGAACCTGGACGTTGAAGAGCTTCTAGATTAGATTAGAGCTCTGGATAAATATTTTGACTATGAGGATGTCAAGGAAGACAAAAAGGTTAAACATTTTGTTACTAGACTTAAAGGGCATGCAACATTATGGTGCGATGAACTGCAGGCTGACAGACACTGCAAAGGCAAGCAAAAAATCAAAAGTTGGGATAGAATGGTTGCGAAGATGAAATCCAAATTCATACCCAAGGATTATCAAATCACTCTGTTTCAAAGAATGCAGAACTTGAGATAGAAGTTGATGACAGTGAAAGAGTACACTGAAGAATTCTACAAGATCAACATCAGAGCAGGTCATCAGGAAAGTGATGATGAAAAAGTTGTCAGGTACATGAATGGTCTAAGATATGACATTCAGGATGAGATGAGCATGAAGACCCTTAGGAATGTGGAGGATGCTTATCAAATGGCTCTGAAAGCTGAAGAGAAGCTGAGTCAGAAGAAAGGTCAGAGAGGCTGAGGTAGAAGTCAATCCAGAGGCAAAACAATTTCCCAAGACAGGAATCAGAAACCTAAAGAAGAGTGGAAGAAACCTCAAACTCAAACTGAGAGAGGTGGAAGCTCATAGAGAGGAAAGTATGCTGATGTAAATACTTTTCCTCGAACCAGAGGAAGAGGAAGAGGCAAATGTGGAGAAATAAAATGCTTTACCTGTGGGAAAATTGGAAACAAATCCCATGAATGTCCAGATAGAAAGAAAGAGGGTGGTGAAACTCACATTTTCGAAGCACAAGGACGGAATGTTGAGTCAAAAGATGCTGAGGGTGGAAGATCACTGATGATGAGAAAAGTTCTCTTAACGCCAGAGAAGGAGGCAAAGAACCCATCCCAAAGGAACAGACTTTTTCGGACTACTTGCAAGACCAAAGATAGGGTATCCAAAGTCATCGTGGAGACTGGTAGCACAGAAAATCTCGTTTCTACATAGATGGTAGAAAAGATGGAGTTGGAGACTATTGAACATCCAGCCCCATACAGAGTTTCATGGATACAAAAAGGACATCAGGTAAATGTCACTAAACAATGTTTAGTTGAATTTAAAATAGGAGGATATAAGGATGAAATACTATGTGATGTCATTCCAATGGATGTTTTTCATCTATTGCTGGGTAGACCATGGCAATATGTCAAGAATGTGATTCATGATGGGAGAAAGAACACATACACCCTGGAGAAGAATGGGAGAACTCACATGTTGTTGTTGATTAAGGATAAAGAAGTGAAACCAGAAGTGAGAAACACTATACTTCTCATCAGTGGGAAGGAACTTCTTAAGAAGGTTAAGAAGAAGGAAGATACACAATTCATTGTGGTCAGGAAACCTAGAATTTTTTTGACGAGTACAAGAGTGGATGATTTACAAGAGGAAATCCAGAAGTTGCTGAAAGAGTTCATTGATATAGTAGTGGACGAACTACCTTGTTCATTGCCACCGATCAGGAGTATAACCCATCACATTGATCTTATACCTGGAGCTCATTTACCTAACAAAGAAACGTACAGGTTGATGCCGCGGGAGAATGAAGAGTTCAAGAGACAAGTCCAGGATTTAATGGACAAAGGATTGATTAGAGAGATATTGAGTCCATGCGTTGTTCCAACAATGCTCAGCCCAAAGAAATATGGAGGCTGGAGAATGTGTACAGACTCAAGGGAAATCAATAAGATTACCATTAGATACAGATTTCCATTACCAAGGATGGATGATTTGATGGATTTTTTGAGTGGAGCAAAGTTTTTTTCAAAGATTGATTTGAAAAGTGGATATCATCAAATTCGTATGAGAGAATGTGACGAATGGAAGACAGCCTTCAAGATGAATGAGGGGTTGTATGAATGGCTTGTTATGTTGTTTGGCTTAACAAACGCACCCAGTACTTTCATGATATTGATGAATGAAGTCCTGAAAGAGTTTATCGGGAAATTTGTCATTGTATATCTTGATGATATATTGATTTTCAGCAAAACAAAAACAAAACACTTGAAGCATTTAGCTACAGTGATGAGGATATTACAGCAAGAGAAATTGTTGATAAATATGAAGAAATCAACATTTATGAGGACAAAACTCATTTATTTGGGTTTTGTTATCTCTGTAGATGCGCTGAAAATGGATCCAGATAAGGTAGAGGCGATTAAGAATTGGCCATCACCAGAAAGTGTATTTGAGGTTTGAAGCTTCCATGGTTTAACTAGTTTTTACAGGAAATTCATTCGAAATTTCGGTGGAATTAGCACACCAATGATGGATACAGTGAAGAAAAGACAAAAATCTTTTCACTAGACAGGGGAAGCAGAGAAGAGTTTCAACTTGCTGAAAAAGAAGATCATTGAGCAGCCAATTCTGGTGTTTCCAGATTTCAGTAAGACATTTCAGGTCAAGTGTGATGCTAGTGGATTTGCAATTGGAGCAGTCTTGAGCCAAAACGACAGACCGATTTCATACTTCAGTGAGAAATTGAATGAAGCGAAGGTCAAATACTCCACATATAACAAGGAATTTTATGCAGTCATACAAGTGCTGAAGAAATGGAGACATTATTTGGTTCCTAAAGAGTTTGTTTTGTACAGTGATAATCATGCTTTACAATTCGTGACTCAACAGGAGAAGTTGAACCAAAGACATGTTAAATGGGTTGAATACATGAAAAATTTTACTTTTGTAATTAAACAGACTTCTAGAACTGCTAACAAAGTCGTTGATGCTTTGAGCAGGAAATGTTTGCTTATGCAGCAATTTAGAGTCAAAACTTTGGGTTTTGATAATCTCAAAGAAATGTATAGAGATGATCCAGATTTTAAAGAGGCGTATGAGGCATCTGAGAATCCAATTCTCAGGGACAGAAGCCAGTGGACCGAATATATGATCCAGGATGGATTATTATTCAGGGGAAATCAGTTATGTATTCCAAAATACTCCATGAGGGAGAACCTGTTGAAAGAAAAACATAATGGAGGATTGGCTGGACACTTCGGTCATGATAAGATGTTCTCAAAACTGAATGGCTTATATTTTTGGCCAGGAATGAGGATAGATGTTAAGAAATTTGTGGACAAATGTAGAATTTGTCAGCACACAAAGGGAAAAAGGTAGAACACAGGGTTATACCAGCAATTACCCATACCTAAGAGGTCGTGGGATGCAGTGAGCATGGATTTTATATTGGGGCTGCCAAGAACGCAAAGGGGATTTGATTCAATCTTTGTGGTGGTAGACAGATTTTCAAAGATGGCGCATGTTATACCATGTCAGAAAACCAGCAACGCAACTCATATTGCGAACCTGTTTTTTAAGGAAGTTGTCAGATTTCACGGCTTACCAAGAAGTATAGTTTTAGATCGAGACACCAAGTTCATGGGACATTTTTGGAAGACTTTATGGAAGAATATGGGGACAAATTTGTCATTTAGCTCAACTTATCATCCTCAAACAGATGGGAAAACATAAGTTGTGAACGAGAGCTTGGGATATTTATTGAGGAGCCTAGTGACTGAACTCCACAGTTAGTGGGATCACATTCTGCCACAGGCGGAATTTTCTTACAATGATTCACTCAATAGAATCACAGGGTAGATTCCATTCCAAATTGTGTATGGAATGCAGCCAAGGGGAGTTTCAGAATTGAAGGATTCAGAACAGAATGAAACTAGAAGTGCTAGTGCAGAGGATTTTGTAGAAGCATTGAAGGAACTTCGCATCCAAGTGAGGGAACGTTTTCAAAATTCGAGTCAAGAGTATAAACACAGAGTAGATCAACACAGGCGAGAACTTCAATTTGAATTTGGTGATCTGATTCTTTCACATCTAAGGAAAGAAAGGTTCCCAAGGGGAACATATAACAAACTGAAAATGAAGAAGATTGGACCATGCAAGATCGTAAAGACATTTGGGGCAAATGCATATGAGATCGAATTACCCGATGGGATCAGAATTTCACCGATATTCAACATCTCAGATTTGTACCCTTACAGAGTTGAAGAAGTAGGAGTAGAAAGTGAAAAAATAGAGGTTCAATGGACTAAACAAATGCCTGTAGCTGAAAAGCCACATATGGAAAGTATACTTGACAAGAGAATCAACAAGAGGACCAGGGGAAAAGAGTATTTTGAATACTTGGTCAAATGGAAGGGACATCCAGTTGAAGATGCCAGTTGGGAGAATGAAGCAGAAATTCAGAAGCATGGACAGACCGTACAAGAACTCATGAACAGGAGTCCATGAAAATTTTCAAGCAAGGGAGTATGATGCAGGAGCATCACCAACAGGAAGCAAGCGCGAAGGCGAAAGACAACTGGGATGAGTGCAACGCATTTTTTCACATGTTGAAAATGTTTTGAAATATTTTGAAAGACTAAGGAAGGAATATTAATGAAATAGTTAAGGAAGGCATACGCGCATTTATGAATAATTGATTGTAAACAGATCTTGAGCAATCTACTCTCATCTGTCGATGTAAAAGGCATTTATGCCTAGTTAATGAAAGTAGGTAGATTTAAATTCCAAATTAGACAGTTTTAGGAATATGAGGGAAAACGTCTATAGACACCCTCATCTTTGTATCATTGTATCAATCAGAATTAGATTAATTAAGCACATTAGCATAGAGAAGAGGAGAGTTGTAGCAGAGAGTTGTAGAGAAGAACCCATGTACAGAAGTTATGAATTAATATATGAAGCTTTGATTCAGATTCATGGTGTTATGATGCTTTCTGTGTATACATGCTAATTGATCTGCTTATGGTTGTTTTATTCTCTCTATCGTGCATTTTTCGTTATGTTATTTGTGTATGATTTCATGTTAAGTGTTTGAAGTCTGAGAGAAAGAGAGAATGAGTTTCAATTGTTTCTCTTCCTGAGAGAATTTCCTGCAAGGAGTGCGTTTATCTCTGAAAGCTCAGGAGAGATAACGTTGTTCTCAATTCAGCAGAAGTGCAAGACAAGTACAGAAGTCGTGCAAGGTGTGTGCAGGTTGGGTGAGACCTTAGAACTTATCAACTAAGGTTGAGAGATTGAAGGACTGCTTTTGCAGAGAAAGTTCATAGAGTCATGAGTTCAAGTACGTTGAAGTATTTGAAGGATTATCGCAAGGAGTGCGTGTAGGAGTCTCCTTGAAGACCCGAGTTTACAAAGAAACCTCAGAAAGGTTAGGGCCTTTGAATCATTCAAGAGAAAATAGGAAGCTCAAGTCATTGTGCATAAGACATGCCCCAGAGAAGGATCGCAGAGTCGATTTTGAGCCAGAGGTTCTTGAGGAGGAAACTGAACGGTCGGAATTCTCCGAGGAGAACTCCCAAAATAGCGAGGATCGTAGGATCCAAGAAATTTGCAGGGAAGTTAAGTGTTGGATAGATACACCTTCAAAAGGCAGGATTTAACATGGACCATCGAGATCATTTCGGCATTTCGGGGGTCATAAGTCCAAAGTGTGGATGAAACCTTTGGTTGATTGAATCCCTGAAACTCGAAAAGAGTTTCATGTATAAAGGCGAAGAGTGACGAGGTCAGAATTTCGGAACTTCAGAATTCGGGGTTTTGAAGGTCCTGAGGATGAGTGATCAGGACACAGGGGGGAGGAAAGCCTGAAATCAAGAGTCGCAGTAGGATATTTGTAAGAATTTCAAGAATCGGAATTTTGGCATTCCTGTTGACAAGGAGTAGAGTGTTCCACATAAGAATCTCCGAAATCACGAAATGTGAAATACCTTTGGAGGAGCGTTTCAGCATTTTGGCATTTCAGGATCTAGGATCTCGAGGAGATAATGATTTGGAATCAAGAGTTTTGAACTCCCAATTCATGAAACCCCGGGAGAAGGAAAAACCATTTCGGAATTTTGGTAATTCAGAGTCCGAAAGGTATAGGAGGTAAAGAGTTCGGGATCAAGCATCATGAATTCCCGGTATGCGAAATCGTGCCAACCATCAGATCAAGGGAGGATCACAACCATTGATCTCCTTGGGAAGTGAGATAGCATTGTTTTAGTATTTCAGGTTTCAGAGGTTGAAGAGGTAAGGCGCTCGACATCAGGATTCTTGAAATCTGGTATCCTGAAAGGAAAAGGGGAAAGCCCCAATGTCAGTTGGGTATTGACTGTGGAGTTCATGTCGGTGAAAAGATCATGTGAGCATAACTCAGAAGGACCTGTGAATTACATTCAGTTGGGTGTGTAAAGAATTCTCGAGAGGAAATAAAAGAGCCAGTCAGACTCTAAGGGGTTGAAATTGAAAGATCCCGTGCGGGCCTCGATCTGAGGATTGGGGGGTCTGCGTCATTTTAGTAGGTGTTTGTACATCACGGGAACCTCGATGTCACCTATGCTCTCATCATAATAAGAGTATGATCCTCCTTCAGTAAGAAATAATTTCATGTGCCTACAAAACTTTCTTCTGACCTTTTCACCTCTAGTTGATTTCACCTTGTTACATGTGTTGGATATGTTTTCCCTTGTCCCTCTCGAAATTTCATTGCTCAAGTTAGATGATAGGTCTGATAGATACATATTTGGTTGTACCTACACTCCATCGAGGGAGAAGGAAACGTTAGGCCAACGATCTTCATATTATAGTATAGCTAAAGATAAACATTGAAAAGATAACTTGACATGTAAGACTTTTGCATCTAGGGTTGGATCCCAACCTCTGAGAAAACATAAAGTATTTCTTCACTCAATATTTTGGGTAGGTGTTGGGCCAAGAGAAAAAAATATATTAAATGTTGCGGAAAAGAATCATGTTGGGTGGGAATTGAGCCAAAAGAATTAAATGAATTCTTCCAATATTTGTTGGGGTGGAAGGAAGATCTCAAAATAACCCAACGCTATACATCAAATGAATCTGGGTGGGAGGGTAGTCTCTAATGAACTAGATCAATGTTGATGTTGAAGATGATTTTTTTGGGTGGGAGTTGAGATAAAGAGAACCAAAACTACTACCAAGAGTAGCTAAGGTAGAGGAGTAGACCTCAAGTAACCCGAGTTATATGAATTGAGTTTGTTCATAAGTATAAAGTTTCATTATCCAGAATTATGTGTGCTAGAAAAGTGTAGGTAAATATTTGGTTGATTCGTTGTTGTGGAAACTACTCATGCAGAGAATGACACCATGTCTCAAATTTCATATGTGCAATTTTACCTTGTTTGATATCTAACAACTACATCAAAAGAGAAATCTATAAAACATATATACATATATTTGACTTATGCATTTGTTGAGTTAGATTGCTAGAATAGGCTCTTGGATGAGGAAGAACAAAACCAAACGAATGCCTAGAGATAGGTGTCCAAAGTAGATAGATGTGTGTGCATAGGACATGCATCAATTTCAATGTGCCCAACATAGTACCAGTTGCAATTGTATTCTTTCCCATGATCGAGAAGTGCACAACTGATATAAAAAAGTGGTAATTATATCTTGTCAAATTCCAAAGTGGTAATTTCATATAACATATGGATTATAAACTTATAATCTACGAAGGATTTCTTATGTACAAAATCTAGTTGTTGTTGTCTTACCATAGAGATATGTGAATTGAGAGAGAAATGCCATGGATAAGAGCCATGAGAATGGAGCTCATGAAAATTGGTGTGTAAAAGTGAAATAATAAACTAGAGTGAGGGTGCAGGAAAAGTGTGTTGATCCACCTACATGAGTTGACTTGAATAAAGCCATGTGAAAATTCTACATAATGAACCTCCTTTATTGTTGGTTTATCAATAAATGTGCAACCAAATCATTGTATCAGCATGACACTATTTCAGTTCATGGAGCATAATGTTTCTATGGAATAGGTGTCAACAACATGGCTCTGCTCTCATTTTCCCTTTGTATTAACCCCTCCAACCCCCTACCCCTTAGAGTACTCCTTGTACCACCATATATGTTCATGAAAGGGCCTATGATATTCCTCTATTCTACTAACCTTTGAGAGATCCTTCCACCATTCTCTAGTTTCAAGGCCCTCAGATCAACCACCTCCAAGTATGATTGTCTCTCCTTGGTTATTTGGGAAGTGGCCCTTAGCCCTTACCCCAACACCACTAACTCCCTCACTCGCTCTAATTCCATTTTTGGTCCCATGAACAAGTCGTGCAATGACTACAAAATCACTCTAATTCCACTAGCTCTTAGTCGCTCTAATTCCATTTGGGGGTTCATTTTTCAAGGCATAGGTTTGGATTGAGGCAGGTTGTCCAACCCTGAGTGAATAAAGGGTATGGTCACTTTCTCTTATAGAGAGATTGTTTTTGCAGCACCATTTTCGGGACATTGTGGGTTTCCTTCATACCTTCAAAAATTGTGGGGTCAACAACATACATGTCTAAATTTTCCACAATTCAAGTCAAAATTTCCATAACACAAATTTGAAATTTCCATAATGCAATTCGAAATTTCCATAATCTAGACAAAAAATTGAGGAATCCCAATATCCAGAAACATTGCTTAGAAAGGAGGGTTGCATACCATGGTTTTTTCCAAGGAATTCTGTGGAATCTCCATGAGAAAAAATTATCTCATGTGCCCTCCTTCTCCATGCGCCTCTCCCTCCTTCTCTGTGCTCCTCTCCCTCCTCTGTTCGCCTCTCCCTCCTTCTCCTATGCTCCTCTCCCTCCTTCTCCTCCTCTCCCTCCTTGTCCCCTGCTACCCTCCACTCTGCGTGCGTGCATGCATCCTTGTCCCCTGCTACCCTCCACTTTGTGTGCGTGCATGCATCCTTGTCCCCTGCTACCCTCCACTCTATTTATGTGCATGCAGTTATTCATGCCAGTTCAAAAATATGGGTGCGATAGTCATGTACTGATAGTATAGTTTGATTTTGGTTTGGGTTTTTTTTTATGTTGTTTTTTTTCAGTTTTTTTTTGGTTTTTTGTTTTTATATTATTTATATATAATATAATTTATATTATATATATATATATATATATATATATA
>ML797539.1:44556-55478 GCA_009831015.1 Picea engelmannii
TGTAGCTTCCTCAAGGGGTTACCTTCTAACCATCTTAAACCATTTTCCTTATTTTAGGGCTAACCCATTTCTAACCACTTGTCCACTTAGTAATTTCTCCATCAACTTTATTATTTAAATAATTTATTTTGTATCCACTTTGACTTATAGTACACTCATCACTTCACTTTATTATTTAAATAATTTCTTATGTAGCTTCCTCAAGGGGTTATCTTCTAACCATCTTAAACCACTTTCCTTATTTTAGGGCTAACCCACTTCTAACCACTTCTCCACTTAGTAATTTATCCATTAAATTTATTATTTAAATAATTTATTTTGTATCCACTTTGACTTATAGTACACTCATCACTTCATTTTATTGTTTAAATAATTTCTTCTTTGCAACCACTTTGACTACTTTGACCTTTTGGGGCTTCTAGATGACTCATGAGGGTTCTCCAACTTCACATGGTCATAACTCTCTAACCATGAGGAGTTATGTGACATTCCACATACCACCAAAAATGGCATGACATGTACTATCCATATAGAATATTCTTACCTTCAAATATATTAAAACGCATACCATTATACATCAAACAAACTTGGGTCCATTACCCAAGTCTTTGTGCTACCAGAATTCGCTATCAGACTTTTTTCAAGGGTTTACATCAATGACAACCAACCCAAATAATCAGCAATCTACCCCTTTGGCATTGATGGAAACACTCTAATGAAATATTGAATTCATATCACTCATGCTCCCCATGTGACCATCACTCCCTCTGGAACCATGCCTATGTGCTCTTTCTCCATTCATTTACCTTTGCATCTGATAAATCTCTCCCCCCTTGTCATAAATTGAAAAGGTATCTTTCCATCCGAGGCTGCTCCCCCTGACTGAACTCTTCCTAAAAATGATCTCCTAACCTAAAATTTTGTCTTTATGGTGCTTTCTCGTGTAAATATAAGACATATAAGATAATCATTCAAAATCATTTATTTTGGAGTAGAAATTACTCTGAGTCTCTGGCGAAGATACTCAAAGGCTTCCCTTGGAAGTGGTTTTGTAAAGATGTCTGGCACTTGTTATTTTGTGCCCACATATTCAACTCAGATGTTCTTCTCTACAACATGTTCCCATATAAAGTGATACTTTATTGGAATGTGCTTCGTCTTGGAATGCATCACCAGGTTCTTTGAGATACTAATGGTGCTTGTATTATACAATAGATTGGAATGGCATCATCATACGTGACCTGTATATCTTTCAAAGTTTGTTTCATCCATAGAACCTGAGTACAACATCTTGTTGCTATAATATACTCTGATTTGGTTGTAAATAAAGACATTGATGATTGTTTCTTGCTTATCCAAGTTACTAAACACTCACCCAAGTAGAATGATTATCCACTGGTGTTTTCGTCGGTCATCAATGCAACCTGCCCAATCAGCATCTATGTAGGAAATTAGTGATAGATCGTTTTCTTTTGGATACCATAATCCAAACTCTTATGTTCCTTTGAGATATCTGAAAATCCTCTCCACTTCTAATACATGTGATTCCTTTGGTTCTGCTTGAAATCATGCCACGTGTCCAACTGCCTGCATTACATCCAGTATGGATGTTGTCACATATAGTAAGATACCAATCATTGAAATGTATTTCCTCTAGTCTGTAGACTTTGAATCATCATATTTCCTCAACTTGCAACTGGTTTGCATAGGAGTGGTAACTAGTTTGCAATCTTCATTCTAAACCTCTTTAGAATTTCTCTGATATACTTAGTTTGAGAAATAAAAATTTCTTGGTTTCTTTGACATATCTGAAGACCAAGAAAGAAGTATAGTTCTCTAAGTAATGACATTTCAAATTCATTCTTCATATCCTTTGCAAATTTCTGGCTTAACCTGTCATCAGTACTTCCAAAAATAACATCATCAACCTAAACTTCAATTAATAAAATACTATCTTGAGTTAGTTTGATGTAGAGGTTGTTGTCTTCACTTCCTTTTATGAACCCTGTCTGTTGTAGATATTTATCCAATCTAGAGTACCATGCTCTAGGATCTTATTTTAGACCATACAAGACCTTATTCAATTTACACACATAATATGCATTCTCTGACAACTGAAATCATTCTAGTTGTTAAATGTAGACTTCTTCTTCAAGTTCCTCATTCAAAAAATTTGATTTCACGTCCATCTAATACACTTTAATATTCTTGGATCATGCATAAGCTAAAACAAATTGGATTGCTTCCATTCTGGCCACTGGGGAAAATATCTCTTCAAAGTAGATTCCTTCAACTTGTGTGTATCCTTTACATACCAATCTAGCTTTGTTCCTTGTAACTTGTCTATCTTCATTCAATTTATTTCTGAAAACCCACTTTGTGCCAATCACATTCTTATTCTTTGGTGTTGGAACCAATTCCCAAGTGTCATTCTTCTCTATTTGATCCAATTCTTCATCCAAGGCCTTATTCTAAAATTCATCCTTGTTGGCCTCTTCAAAACTGCTTGGTTCAATTGTAGATAAGAGTGCTAGGTGCATTTGTTCTGGTGAATGGATTCTTCTTCTAGTATCAACTCCTGCATCTTTGTTTCTGATAATTTGATCTGAAGGATGATTCTTCTGTACTCATTTGCTAGGTGTCTTTGGAGGAGCTTGTTGACCTTGCTCTTCTACTTGTGTCTGATCCTCTTCATCTTCCCCCTCTAATCCTTCTTCATCTTCTTCTTCTTCTTCGTAAAGTTGTTCCATTGATTCATTTTCTTCTTCCTTTAATTCTTGTCCACGTGTTTCATCAATTGTTACATTGATGCTTTCCACAAAAATTTTCAACCTCAGATTGTAACACTTGTATGCTTTCCTTGTACTTGAGTAACCAAAAAGTACTCATTTGTCCACACGAGAGTCAAACTTTCCCATTCTTCCATATTCTCTGTTGATGTATAATTTGCTTCCAAATACTCTGAAGTGCTTCACATTTGTTAGTCTTCATTTCCATATCTCATAGAGATTTTTTTCATTGTTGTTTATGAGAATTACTCTATTTTGAATGTGAATTATTGTATGCATTGCATGTGTCCAAAAAACGTTTGTCAATTTTGAATCCATTAGCATTGTTCGAGCCATTTCATGTACTATCATGTTCTTTCTTTCAATAACTCCATTCTGTTGAGGTGTCCTAGCAATGGAGAATTACATTTTTATTCCATGTCTGCTGTAGTAGTACATAAATTCCTTTGAAGTGAACTCTCCTCCATTATCATATCACAAACATTTGATTTTTGAATCCATTTCATTTTCAACCATTTCTTTGTAGACCTTGAAGTTTTCAAAAGCTTCTGACTTATTTCTAAGAAAGAAAATTGTAGTCATTATTGTATAATCATGAACTAATAACATAAATTATTTCTCACGTTTTAAACCCTTTGTTGTATTTGTTACAACTAGATCAATATGCACAATTTCCAATGGTCTTGTCGTTGAATATTCCTTTGATTTGAACTTAGTCTTTGTTTTCTTTCCTTGTTGACAATGCTTGCATAAAGTGTTGGTTGGTTTTGTGATCTGGGGAATTTCTCTAAATGCTTCCTTTTTGCTGAATTTGACAACGTTATCAAAGTGTATGTGACCCATTCTTTTGTTTCGTAGCCAACTTTCATCTTCCTTTCTTAGAAAACATTTTGTATTTCCAATTTCACTTAATACATATATGTTGCTTGAAGTTCTTACAGTTGTTGCAATCAATTTTCCTGAACCTTTTTTTCTTATCTCTCACTTATATAAATTGAAAGTAATTTTATGACCTTGATCACACATTTGACTTACACTTAGAATATGATGTTTCATATCTTCTACTAGTAGAACATTTTCTTCCTTGGTATTTTTATTTCCAATTCTAACTATGCATTTTCCAATGATTCTAGTTGAATCATCATTTCCAAAGAAGATTGATCCATCTCTTTCCTTTCTTAATGTAAGAAACTTGTATGTATCACTTGTCATGTGTTTTGAACAGCCACTGTCAACATACCAACCATGTTTCTTTTTCTTAGCTTGTAGAGAGAGTGTGCATTCTTCATTGCTATATTGATTCTAATTTATTATCCATGTTCTCTTCTGAGGTTCATGTCTGTGGATGTTGTAGGTCTGTTGTGGTTCTCTATGAGGGATTGTCATTCTACAATTTTTGGCCATGTGTCCAAATTTTTTGCACTTGTAGCATTCCACTTCAGTGCTCAATGATTCAAACATGTTGTAGCTTCTTCTCTTTGTTTCAATAGGCCTTCTTGGATAACCATTTTGTGTATGACTTTCAAAGTTGTTTATGTTCCTCCTATTATCTCAGTAATTTATAGTTTTATGTCCAAAATTATTGCATGCATAACATAAACAAGAAACGATAGTTTGATACCTAGGAGTTGAAGATCTTCAGAAAGGAGTTACTTTTATGAATCCTTCTTCTTCCCAAAGCCTATTTTTTTTGTCGGTTGTTGATTCTGAAATTTGAATCTTCTCGGTGGAGGAGCATCCCTGTAATCTTCCTTGTAGTTCTTCCTATCCTCTTTGATTGTTTCTGCATAAATTTTTGGATATGTTTTTTGTTTTTTTTGTTTTGGAGCTTGATAATGCCATCCAAAACTTTTGAGTTGTTTTGCATATTTATATTTTGAATATCCTTTCTCAATGTGACAATCTCTGCTTCCAAATTTATAATAATCCTGTCTCTTTCTTCTAGTTTTTCTTTGAGTGCTTCTTCAATTCTTTTATCTTTTTCTATTTTAACCTTCAATTTCATGATCATTTGTTCTAGTTTCTGATTGTCTTCTTTCTTTTCTAGTTCTGCTTGTAGCTTCTTGTCTTTCTTCTCTTCTCTTCTTATAACTTCTGTGGCACTCGACAATTAATCTTGGTAGTCAACTTCTGCCTCTTCATATTCTTCTTCGGTATCTTCTTTATCAAATTCTTCTACTTCCATAAATAGAACTCTTTATGTCTCACTATCACTGACTTCATCTTCATCTGATGAGGAGATATCTTCTTTGGTGCATAATCTTTTCTTGAAAGCTTTCTTTTTTGTTCTTTTTCCTTTATATGTGTGTTTTCTATTTGAGTAATCTTCATCATTCCTCTTATTTTTCTTATGGGGACATTTGTTAGCAAAATTACCAATACCATCATAATTAAAACAAATAAATGGAAGCTTACCTTTATATATGTTGTTGGTTCCCTTGTTCAATATTCTGACAAAGTTGTCCACTTCTTATTCATCATCTTCTAAGAAGTCATTGTTGTTGCTATGTTCCTTTTTCTTTCCCGTTTGCTTTGACCTTTTAGGTGATTTGAAGGTTGCTTCTTTTATATCTGGATTTTCCTGTTTAGTTCTCATTTCATATGTTGTGAAGATTCCATGTAGTTCGTCCATGCTTTTTGAGTCTAGATCTTCTCTTTCTTCTAGTGTTGATATCTTAGGATAAAATATCATAGGAAGAGATCTTAGTACCTTTTGAACAATTACAGATTCTTTAATTTATTCTCCCAATCATATGATTGCATTCATTGTTTCATCGAATCATAAGAATTAAGTTTCAATATTCTCATCTTCCTTCATCTTCAGTTGTTCGAATTGACCTCTATAAGTTTGAAGTTTTGCTTCTTTGACTTTTGAATCTCCTTCATAAATATTTTGAAGTTTTTCCCAAATCCCTTTAGCGGATTTACAATGTACAACTTTGGTATATATCGATTCACCAAGACCATTCAGAAGTGCATTTGTGGCTTTGGAATTATTTTGAATGAGTTTCATTTCTTTTTCACTTGTTGGCGGAACTGTTGGTTCTTTGTATCCATCTACTACTGATTGCAAAATTTCAAATCCTTGTGCCTGCATATATGTTTTCATCTTTATGCTCCAGAATGCATACTTTTGTCCATCAAACTATGGTATTCCGTTTTTATACATGTTGTTTCTCTCCATGATCTACCTTTCAGTGGTTAAACTGATTTCTAAAGGAACCTTCTCTGATACCAATTGTTGGATTATTGAGAGGGGGTGTGAATCAGTAATAGAGAAATTTAATCATTTTTAACCATAAAATGCAAGTCTTATATCAATGTAGCATTATTATCCAATAGTTTCAAAGTAACTAAACAATGAACAAATGATAAATGATACACGTACACAGTACACCAACATTTTTACGTGGAAACCCAAAGCGGGAGAAAACCACAGAATGTTTTTTCTTATATGTATTTAAGAATTACATTCATTGGAAGTACCAACTTCCTTTGTTTTCCAGCTGCAACTGGAAGGAGGTTCCAACCCCCTAGTTTCTCAGGATACAACTTGAGGGAAGCTCCAACTCCCCAATTCTCTGGCTACAACCAAAAGGAGGCTACAACCCCCTATGTTCTCCGACTACAATCGGAAGGTGGCTATAACCACTTGTCCTTGCCCCGTCCAACTGCCTTGAAATATAAGTAGAATGATGTAACCACTGTCACACTATCACTGTGAGATATACCGCATTAAACCTGTACCAATCAACCTACACCAAATAACCTATAACAACATGTAGTCAACATGTACCATAAACAAGTGCATCAACCATGCACCAACCTATAACTCAACCTGTACCATCAACAAGTGCATCAACCATGCACAAAATATGTACCAATCATGCATCAAATACACATAAACTATGACTCATCAAGATGTACCAACATCATCAACTATACACCTCATTTATGTTCCAACTCATCAACTATTTTTTTCAACCATGTACCCAACATGTACCTCAACCAAAAGCCCTCATCAATTTCATCATCCAAATATGATTTGTAACTCTGTAATAGACCTAGTGTGTAGTGTCCCCAAGGTCAAGCCACACTGTAAACCAAGTTCTAAAAGGAATTGTAATCATGTTTTATAGGTTGGTGAGCCAAGTTTTCATAAGCTAGAGGCTTATGTGTTGTTAGGCCAGGGAGCCTGAGTATTGAAGGCCAGGAGCCTGCTATTGTATATGTAATCATGCAGAACACTTAATAAAATATAAACACCACCAGGTGCAGACCGACCACGATGAATGAGTGAAGGGGGACTGAGCATCCACAGAGTGGGCAAGGAATTAGGGGCTGGAAGGTGGGAAAGGGGCTAAGTATTGAGCCTAGGGGCTAAGCCTAGGGGGGGCTTAAGCCTGGGAATAATATTTTAATATTATTCCAAAAGATATGTGCATCATATGTTTTTATCCTAAGTCCTTTTGGAAGGACACATGAATTTCCAAGTGGTGGGAGGAACGTGTGTTGGTGGAACGCATGCAGTTCCATGGGTGACAAGTGTAAACCCTGGTGCATGTGAATAAAACGGCCAGGGTGAGCCGTGAGAAGGTTCTGATTCCCATTCCACCAGATTGTCTGAACGCGTACGAATCTCTGAGAAGTAGGACTAACCCGACTCCTGTAGAGAACCTTGGTGAGACCCTGTGACTCGAATGTCTGTGTCAGATTCTGAGAAATCTCGTGCATGTAACCCCAGCCTACGAGAGGCCTGTGTTGATTTCGGGGAAGAGTATTTTCTTGTTCGAGAAAGTTGAGAGAGCCTATGCGAGCATTCCCTGTTCTGAAGCCTTGACTGTGAAGCCATCTTGTGATTGTCGAACCCGTTTTTGGAAAGCCTGTGTCTGTTTTTCCCATGGGATTGTTGAAGACTACGCAGTGCTAGACTGTGTGAGGCTTGTTGTCCTGTGAGCGACTCCCTCCAGGTGAGAGAGTGTGCAGGGGAAGGAGAGAACTCCTGGAAGGAACCCTGTAGCTTCCATAGAGCCCGGAGACTTCTGGTCTGGTCTATTCCTATAACCCAAGGTAAGGGAGATTGGCAGCCGAAGGACTATCCAGGTGACAGAGAAGATGCATTCTCCTGGGGTGGAACAGGCATGTCGAGAATGAGGGTCTGTGGGCAGTGAGCGTGGGAGATTCCCGGGAGAGCATTCCATCCTTGTGGTTGTGTGTGACTGTTTTCCCTGTAACCTCGGCCAGAGCCTAGATTCCTTGCCTTGGGGTGGAGCTTAGTCCCAGCTCGGGGGTGACCTACTGCTGAGTTGATGAGCAATGCGGTCTAAGGCTGGTAGATTCATGGAAGGCCTGCACTTGGTTGGTGGAATCCACCATTGTTACAAGATAAGTGTCTAACTATGTTTTATCACATTTTATCATGTCTCTACTGTAAATGTTATCATGTTTTTCGTTGTGTATATGAATTAATATGGAATGTTATGGATTGTTTAATTATAGCAGTAATGATATGTTTTACTCTGAGTTAAATGTGTTTATTTGTTTAAATGCATGGGATATATGATATCTGTATGAGCTTTGCACAAATGGTGTGTACAAATGGGTGTGCTAAAAATTGGTATCAGAGCATGAATAGAGCCCGGAGTTTCGAAATGGGTGCACTACAAATTGGTATCAGAGCGCGAATAGAGCCCAAAGTTTCGAAATGGGTGCACTACAAATTGGTATCAGATCGAAGGTTTTGACACTGAGCCTAGATGGGCCAGTGGAGCAGTCTTTGGACCAAGAATGCGAAGGGAAATTGGGTCTAGAGGACCAATTTCGGACCTTGGTCTATTCCAGAGTATCAAGTAGTTGCTTGACCGTGCTTACGAGCTTAGGAAGTATAGTGGCGAGTGAAATCGCAGCTGGTGTGGTCTATGGCCACAGGGAGACAGGTCTCTACACCAATGGTGTTAGAACCTTAGGATCTGTTTGGGAGGGAAGGTGAGCCCTCGTGACCATCGGATCTGGAAAAATGTGCGTAGGAATTAAAATTCCTTTTGAAATACATAGGAATGTGGAAATCGTGATATGCGAAATTTCGAATTGGTTAGGAACCATCTAAGCAATCAGATCTCGGCCGGAAAACCCATCAGCCGTAGGATCTGTCAGAAGATGTCTGAAGTTTAAACCTCAGAGACTAGGGGTGAAAGCTCCGAAATAGATCTAGACCGTCCGAAAGATGGAGGACACGTGTCGTGAGATTTCCCATTTCGGGAAATCGAGAATCGCGATATCGGGAGTCACGAAGGAGGTCGGGAATTTTCATGGTAAAAGTCTCAGGAACGATCTGAGTCGTCCATCAGTTGGGACACATGGGCGAGATCAGGAGCCCATCGGCATATCGGGGTTCGGCGTTTCCCGAATCCTGAGGACATATGTGTTTCGGCATTGGAAAGTCCGAAACCCCGATAGGAGATATGACTATGGTCATATAAGGGGAGGTCGTGTGAACCACAAGTCTAGCCCAGAGGGCTAACAGGAGTTAGAGAGCATCGGTGTTTGGAAGCCCAAAACCCCGAAAGGATCTGAACTTTCCATGGTGGAAACCCTGGAGCAGTCGTGGGCCATCCGATTTGAGATGGCCACGTGTTGAGAGATTACCCATTTCGGAAAATCGTGGATTCGGGATTTCCATTGACAAAGAACTCAGACTCTCATCATGATAAGTCCCGACCATATGGTTGAGACATTAGCATGTAGCTAAGTCCTGATGAACGGACAAGATTCCTTCGGGGAATCTCCGAGTCTTTAACGACCGTTCGATGTGAGAAATATCTGACCGTTGGATTTTTCTAGGAATGGATGTGGACACATGGAGATGTACCACGTGTCAGAGGGTCAAAAAGAGAAGAGAGAGTGGTGGGACCCTAATGATGTCATCGAACATGACGAGGATCCTCTGAAACGTGCCATGCACAACTTTGGTAAAGGGTGACAGCTGTGTTGTAGACCCAAAGAATAAGGTAAAACAGAATTTCGGATGTCGGGGGTTGGAAAGGAGAGTTAAATGGGAGTTCTCCAGTACCGAGACTCCAAAACCTCAAAACATGAAGTCCCGAGGTACAAAAACCTGAAGTTCCGAAATCCCGAAGTGCCGAAAATGAAAGCTTCGAAAACACGAAAATTGCAGAGCCAAACGAGAACTCAAAAAACCCATTGGAATCGAAATGTCTTTTGTTCTTGTTGGTGTTAGTTATAAATGTTGAAGATTGTTCCTAAAGGTTTAATGGCCTGATAAACTATGATTTTATTTGCACAGTGCGTGTGCAGAGTTCAATGGAGTCTAGGACTCCAGTTAACCAACGACTGAGTATGGAGTGGGGAAAGGTGTAGATTACCCCCGAAATAGAAGACGAACAGGAAGGAAAGGATGTTAACCTAGGAATCGAAGGATCGAACTCCAATGGGCATGAAAAAGAGAAGGATAAGGAAGGACACATAATGAAAATCATTGAAGGATTGCAAAGAGAGGCCCAGGCTCGCCGAGATGATAGCTGAAAGCTCATGAAAGTCAGGGATCGGCAGGGTGCATCAAACTTAAAATTTTTGAAGAGCCTGAAAAGAATAGAGAAGAAACTCGAGAAGGGAAGAGACTCAAGTACAACAGAGAGTCGCAAAACCCCTAAAAGAAGAAGAAGGTCAAGGAGCAGTAGCCGACATCTTAGTCGCTCCCGAAGACATTTTGACAGGAAGACACACAGTAGTTCAAGCCCATCCCCTACCAGAAAACATCAAAAATCTGGAAAGGAGGAATTGAAAGGAGAGATGAACAAGATTAAGCCTCCAACATTCGATGGAGAACATAAGAAGGAGGAAGATGTTGAGACATGGTTTCTTGGCATGAAGAAATACTTCCAACTACAGAATTATTCTGCCCATGCAGAAGGAAGAATTGCAATGTACCAACTGAAAGGAAAAGCATCCATGTGGTGGGATCAGTTTGTATAGGTGCAGCACATCAGAGAGAAAGAGGTCATGTGGAAGGAGTTTAAGAGGTATTTCGAGAAGAAATACCTGACTAAAAGATACTATGACAGAAAGATGAAGGAGTTCTTTGAACTCAAGTTGGGCAGTATGACCATTGATGAG
>ML797539.1:66081-82222 GCA_009831015.1 Picea engelmannii
CGAAAAAGGAACTGAGAGAGTTCTCTTTTAAGTGTTTTTCCAAACTCTATAATCTTGAAAAACCTTCGAGTTTTCTATCTCTGGACTCGTTAAACAAACATTGATAGACCCATGATGGGACCGAACCACTCCTTCTTAGGGTTTGTTAAACATACTCTGAAGGACTCATCCGAAGGATGAGCTTAAATCAACAAGCATATGTTATCCTCCTCAAGCTTGCGTAACAATAAAGAGGTACTCACCAGAAATGGTGGGGGAAAAAATTGGGAAAGAATTGTGTCTAAATATGTATTCTATGGAAGATTCACTTTTGAACATGACACCCTTTCACTCACCTTGTGTCTAGGTTGGAAAATCCACTTGTCTCCTGATCATACTCCTTTATAAGATTGCAAATCGGTCTGTGATCCCTGTTGTTGAGTCAGCGTTTCCAAGACAGTTGTCGTGTCATCAATATGTTCAAAAAGATGTCCAACCTGAAAAGCCTTCTATTGCGTTGGCCAGTTCTGCAGTCTTAAATCCTTCTATTGTGTCAGCCATCCCTGAGTCAGTCTTGAATCACCTGTTACTCTGATCTACATCAAATCTTGTTACTTGTTTTGTGTCATTGATGTGGGATACATTAAGGCCCTCCTGTGACGAGTCTTTTCCTGTCGACTTCAACTCATTATCCAGGAATTAGACTTAGAAACTAATTGGTACCTTGGAACTTGCATGCCTCAATGGCAAGTTTCCTCGCTTTCGACAGTGGTTTTTCATTATTGACCCCTGATCGGGAGATTCTACCGAGTGTTCGACTTCAGCTCATTTATTCACATTCGTTGGATTGTACTAGTGTACCTTGGGAGTCATTGACATTAATGGTGATTTCCCTCGCATTTGTTAACGGTATACATTAATGACCGGTAATCAAGTGGTTTCTACCATGTTCGACTTCAACACATGTATTCACATGGTTAGATTTGTACTATAGAGTGGTAGAGATGAAGACCCTGGATATTTTCTGATAGATCCAGGTTGCGTTGGAGTATATTCAGTGTATTGTTGCATAGATCCACATTGTATGTCTGGTAGATATGTTCAAATTTGAGTCTTTAACACATAGATCCACAATGTATTTTTGGTGGCTATGTTCAGATTTGAGTCATATTGGCCTAGATCCACAGTGTATGTTTGGTGGCCATGACCTGTTTTACTTGACATGGATCTTCGCATGTCGGCATTTATTCTTTGAGTCATTTGTATTCTGAGTATGGGAATGCCTACCTCAGTGATGATATATTATTGTACTGTATTTCCTTGTTTGTTGGTAGGTTTCCGACTGACTGTTCCTTGTTCTCTACACACACTCGACAAAGAATTTCAGCTATCACTCTGTTCTAACTTCATACTTTGGGGGGCTCTCTGTTACACATTATTTTCGTCATCCCTATGATCGTTAATGATGTAAACCTATATGTTTCCTTCAGAAGGGTTCAGTGGCCTGAGTTCCTAAAGAGAGAAGGGAGAAGAACTTCTCCTGAGAAAAGAAATTGCTTTTTCCTATGTAAAAACCTTATAAAAAGGGAAGTTCGCAAGTTGCACTATAGCCAGGGTGCGAGAATGACCCATTCTCGTAGGTTTCACTATAGCCAGGGTGCGAGGTGTTCGCAGGTTTCTATATAGGCAGGGTGCGATAATGACCCATTCTTCCAGGTTGCACTATAGCCAGGGTGCGAACATTCCAGCACGTGGGAAGAATGAGCGTTTTCGCGAATCTTCTAGAAGGAGAAGCTTCTATGGTGAGGTGGCATCCGAATGGTTTGGATCTTACTCACTTTCATGATTTAGTGGGATCATCCTAACCTCCTCACCTTATCTTCTTCAACTTATAAAAGGAGAGGAGTTCTCATGGAGAAGGGGTTCTTTGGCTTGGAATTATTAGCTTGATTAGAGTGGCTTTGAGATTTGCTTTGTCAAGATAGATTGTGAGTAGCTATCAGATCTATGGTTTTAGAATATTTGGAGCAAGAAGTGTGTGGGGAACAAAGGACAGTAGGAAGGGACCTTGCGACATCAAGGCAGTGGTTGTAAGTTTCTCTTTCAATTAATATGACACAGTAATATGTTTCTTTCCCATAAAGTTAGATCTACTTTATTACATAACTCCTTGATCATATGTATAGATTATCTATTGGATATATTATTTTCTTTCACTTTGGTTGGTTTGTGTTGTTTTGATCTTGACCACACAAGAGCGCTGGAGTGAAGCAAGGAACAACAGAGACCAAGGAAGTGATTACAAGGTACATATCTTCTTCTCACTTCCAATTTAATTCAATAGTTAGATCTAGGGAAAGCGGTATGTTCTGTCCTGTTTTGTTCTAGATCCAGGTGGATCTAGGGAGATCGGTTTGTGTCCGCACTTACGGATTAATCCTAAAACAAAATTGGCAACTCCGCTGGGGAACAGATTGTTTCCTAGTTAGTCTAGTTTCCCTTGCTTTGATTTCTTGTTTCCTGTTCTCTGAGTCTATGGGAGATCCACCAAGACTCTCTGGATTTGAAAGTTCACTCAAAAAAATTTGTCCTCTTCCAAATTTTGTGTTTACAGAAGTTCTCACACTGTGCCCTTTATCCACCTGCGAGAATCATCTGAGTTCGCACCCTACTGTGTAGTCCATTGCGAACACCTCACAGTCAACCTATGTCTAGCCTGCGAGAATCCTTAATTCTCGCACTGTAATATACTGCTAGCCTGCGAACTTGTTTGTGAAAGTTTTTGGATTGGATCTTGTCATTTTTTATGCCCAGTTTTGCTTTGAATACCTGGATTGAACTTTTGGAGCCCAGTTTTGTTTATTTGTTTAAATGCATGGGATATATGATATCTATATGAGCTTTGCACAAATGGTGTGTACAGATGGGTGTGCTACAAATTGGTATCAGAGCGCGAATAGAGCCCAGAGTTTCGAAATGGGTGCACTACAAATTGGTATTAGAGCATGAATAGAGCCCAGAGTTTCAAAATGGGTGTGCTACATGGTGTATATGATTACATACATGCAAACCTTCCTTAACGTTAACAACAAGAGACTAGCATTTTCATCAAACTTTACTTTAGTCTCACATGACTAATTTTGGATTAGTCAACAACTCTAACTTGAAATAATTATAACTTTGTACCTGTAATGAATAAAGATCTCAAAATAGTAAAAAATTTTACTCGGTGTCGTTTATGCAATTCCTCCAGGTTTCACTGCTTGGAACCTCTCAAAAAATGAGTTATAGAAAAAATGGCATACCTTGTTGAATTTTGGCTTATTCTAGAGAGTGAACTTGTAGACTGTGACCCGCATGGAATATTTGTTGTATGGATATGAAAAGGGTACAAAGAATACTATATATTTTACTCTAACCAATACATTTGGTCTTACTGAATTTGGATCTGTTTTGAAGAAGTTATGACGTTTTTACCAGAAATAGTTTTTTTAGACTAGTTTCGAGACTAGCCACAAACCTTATTTTCCATGGAGTGTAAATCCAAAAATACAACGACCCAAAAGTAGAATTTTTTATCAAAGAAACTTGGATATGTTTCCTCAACGACCTCCATATTTTTTGGTCTGAATCATTCTAGAAAAAAAAAAATTATTGTGAAAATTTTGAGATGACTTGTAAATAACATACCTTAGAAAGCATCATCAAAATAATTTAACCTCCCTTGAATTTCTGCCTTCTTTACTTCACCTTACCTCTAAATTTCACCTTATATATCCTTTGGTTACCTCGGTCACTTGTACATATTCAATATGCTCAAGTTTTATTAAATGAGAGACCCTTGCCTCTTATTTATACTTTTATGTAGCTTCCTCAAGAGGTTACCTTTTAACCATCCTAAACCACTTTCCTTATTTTAGGTCTAACCCACTTCTAACCACTTGTCCACTTAGTAATTTCTCCATGAACTTTATTATTTAACTAATTTATTGTGTATCCTCATTGACTTATAGTACACTTATCACTTCACTTTATTATTTAAATAATTTATTATGTAGTTTCCTCAAGGGGTTACCTTCTAACCATATTAAACCACTTTCCTTATTTTAGGGCTAACCCACTTCTAACCACTTCTCCACTTAGTAATTTATCCATTAAATTTATTATTTAAATAATTTATTTTATATCCAATTTGACTTAGAGTAAACTCATCACTTCACTTTATTATTTAAATAATTTCTTCTTTGCAACCACTTTGACTACTTTGACCTATAGGGGCTTCTAGATGACTCATGAGGGTTCTCCAACTTCACATGGTCATAATTCTCTAACCGTGAGGAGTTATCTGATGTTCCACATACCAAAAAAAATGGAATGACATGTACTATCCATATAGAATAGTATTACCTTCAAATATATTAAAACACATACCATTATACATAAAACAAACGTGGGTCCATTACCCAAACCTTTGTGCTACCAGAATTTGCTACCGTACTTTATTCAAGGGTTGACATCAATGACAACCAACCCAAATAATCAACACCTTCCTCTTTATTCTACATTCTCATTATTCCCTTCCTTTGTAAATTTTTTCTACCCTCATATCATCTCCCAATCAAAAACCTCAGTCCTTTTGTGTGTACAAAGTTCTTTAGCTATCTGAATCCATTGTCATCACTTCCCTATCACATAGCATCATTTTTATCTAGGTAGCTAATGAATTTATGAATATTCCTTGTGGGCCTTTAAAGAAGTCTATTTCTGTGACACTATAAGCATGGGTACAGACTATCGCAAATTCTATTATGTATCCTCCCAATATACTATCCATCCAAAATTCAACTACACAGGAAGTCTTGTTTTCTATTGAGTCCACTTGTCCCACTAGTTTAGGATTCCAGTTCTTTTGCATAGCTAGTCTATGTCTACCATTATTTTCCATAAATATTTCCAACCATTCTATGAAAAGGTTTTGGAATTTGTCGAAAAAGATCTCATGAAAGTTTTTATACACATACTTTTGTATCCATTATTTGTTCTTTAGCCAAGGGTTTTTATTCTCCTTCTAGGAAAATTATTGTTCCTTTTTTTCCAGCCACTCAGTTATATCCTTCCTTGTTGGTCTCCAAAACATTCCCACACTTCCGGATCCTGATTCCCCACAACAAAACCATTTGTTGGCACCTGCAAAAGTAGGTTCAAGTCACTTAGTCCAATGAAACCCTACAAATACTAGCCCTTTCGGAATCACCTACATGCAGGTGAAGTCTCACCTAAGGTATTGTTGGAACAAGGGTAGACCCAAGTTTCAATGCTACAATAGCGCACCAACAAAACCCTAACTACTAGCCCTTTCGACAACACCTGCAAAGCAGATGAAGTCTCACCCAAGGTAGAGGAAGGGGTGGTTGTAGGACTCAGATGTCTGCAACCTTAGCTGGGACACAAATCTCTGATTCTAGTATTTAACGAAGCACTTAGCAGTAAACCTTCATCAACATTTAACCAATATCTACTCCACAGATAAAATAGATCATTGTAGCATTCACCCATATCTAATGTATCTAAGCACTTAGCATAAGGAATTAGATCAGATATAGCAAATTCAAGCACTAAGCAAGTTCACAGAGGTCAGATCTAGCATCTAGATTCATCATAAGCACAAAGTATAAATAAATCTATATATCTATCTATGTCAAGCACTTAGCATATAACACATAAGTACACCAACACATCACACAAAGCAGAGAAACACATCATATACGTGGTTCACCCCCACCCTGGGGCTATGTCCACCAACTCTTCTTCTTTATTAGCTTCTTCAATTAGATACATGCACAGAGCCACAAAAACTTTACTTTGCATAGGACAAGAGATCTACGCACCTCTCTATATCCTCCTTCCTTGTGTTACAGCACAAAGCCCTTCACAGTCTGTTACAACCACTTGCACTTAGCTCTCCAAGTCTCTCATAGTATGCACAAAGTATTTACAAGCCGCACTTGCACTTAGCACAACATCACATAGATGTCTATTTTCTATTTCCTTACATCGCCTAGACATCTATTTATATATTACAAAATCGGCCTAAGCATGGTTAAACCCGTGGGCTGACATTCCCATACCCGTTACATATTCCCAAATCCCAAAAAGGACCCAAAAAGGGGTCGATATCCTGCGATCTTTGCTTCATCTTGCACTCTGCCTTCGACAAGTTTTCGAAGTCCAAAATGGTCAAACTTGACCAAAGATATCTCAAAACTTGGTCGAGGGCCAACAGGCCCCCAACACTCACCTGTGAATCATCCTGATTCACTCTGATGTAGGAAGTTCTGCATCGAAATTCTTGAGCTTGGCTTGAGCTGCTTCGACTTGTTGTTGTGATATGACCTCTTGTTCAACAAACTCTTGGATGACTACATCATTTACAGGTCCTTCCAGGCGTTGTTCAGCTACATTAACAACATGTTGTAGTTCTGCTCATCAGCCTTCAAATTCTGTGAACAATTGGTAGGCCTTATCTCGCACGGGTTGGAGTCTCTAAGTTACTTCCATAACTCTTCTCTGAATAGAGTGAATCTATTGTTGAGTCTCTGAGTTACTTCCATAAATCTTCTCTGAATAGAGTGAATCTCTTGAGATATCTTCATTCTTTCCACAGCTAACAGGAGCTTCAACTGTGCATGTATCGTTTCGACTTGATACTTCACCTCTTGGAGCTACGACTCCAGTCATCTTAATTTTGGACTCTCAGTGAGTCACTCGTATGTCAGGGCACTGCGATCACTCATATTCTTGTATTCCATAGCAAGGGCCTTTAGTCTCTCAACTGTGCTCCTGGCAGTTGCTTCTCTTTTGTCATTCACATCTTGTGGGGTCTCAGGCATTGTGCGTAGTTCTAAGTCTGTGATGCATTGTTGTAGCTACTGGATCACTTCTTCAAGATGCTCTACTTGTTTTGTAACTCAATCCTCTTCCTTTATTTCAACAACTATCACAAAGAGAAGTGATATGTTGACCGCTTCCTTTACTTTGAGTTTCTTGACGAGCAACTGTTCTTTTCCTTGTTATATTTGTGCTTTTTCTTCGTTGAAATTTGCTTGGAGGGAAATATTTTCCTGTTCTTCATCTCGGCATTGTTCTACAAGTAATCCTTGTACTTGCATCAAATCTTGGGTGGCTTGTTTTGTTTCCTCTTATGCTCATCGAAGCTCAGTATTAGCTAATCGGTGGATTTGGTTTGGCTCATCTCCTAGCTCTGGTGTTCCCAATGGCAGAGGTGTAGTGGAGACTGAGAGGTTGGACTGTAGTGCCTGTTGTACCCCTCAGAGTTTGATTTCAATCCTATCATACATTTCTTCCTGCTTGGCCTCTTATTTTTTTTCTATTTCCAGTGAATCATCATTCAGGGCTGCTATGAGGAAGTCAAAGTCGTCAGAGGTGAGAATAGTCTGCATCTTGGTCATGGAGGCTTTCGATTTCTTCCGAGAAGAAGATTTCAAAGGCGAACCCTTCCTCTTATTCAAGGGATCAACCTCATCTCCTTGCTTTTTTTCAACTTCTTTGTCATCTAACTCTTCACCATCACCTCCTTGCTCTGGTGATATGGAAGTAGTCTTCACGGATGCATTGTCTAATCCTTGGACCTATTCAGTCTTCTTTGTCGTGCTAGGTCTGGGTGTATCCTACACAGGTTTTGGGTTGTCGATGTTGGATATCTCTATGGGGATGGAGGGGATAAGGAGGTCAGCTGACCATTCCTTAGTAATCTCCTCCAGGTCCTCCTCTGTCAACTTGTAGTAGGACTGAAGTTGTTTCTTATGTTCATCGGTGTGCACTGTAATATAAATGAAATGTCAATCTGCGTTGAACTTCATCAAAGGCTGGAACCGGTGTAGAGTGTTTGGAATAATGCGAGGCTCAGATTGGATGGCTCTCTTCAGCTGATCATAGTAGATATGAAAAATAGTTGACTGCCATTGATTGTTCATATCGTTGGAATACCAAAGTGCACTGAATTTTGTGGCCAACAGCTCAAATGGATTGATGTCGGGGAAGGTCGCACCTTCCGAGATCTCCCAGGCGATGAATGTGATAAGGATCAAAAGACAATTAAAATGGAATTCGTAACCTTGATCTTGTGCTTCTCTATAGTCTAGCTCCAATTGATTCACCAGGTACTTCACACAGTTCATATGTATGCCTTCTGCACACTTCTCTACAAGGTCAACTACAAATCCGGTGACTTGGGTAGGTCAATTCTTTCTTACTAACTTCCCTACAATCAACCTGCAATTGAAACAAAAAATGTTAGTGGGTAATGGTTATGGATAGGTCGATGACTGGATCAATGAGGGGAAAAACATTGTCTGGTGTATAGAGAGAGTGAACAATGTGAAAATGGTGGAACACGGACTATTTTTGAGTGAACAGGTATCCGTTGGGTGCGGGGGACAGGTCAGAAGGCAAATGGATATGTTATCTCGTAGTAAATGGCCAACGAATTGTTTGATGTGTGAGATGGAAAGTGAAGGATGAGTGACGGGTGCAACAGGGTGACGTAGGGGTTGTTGATTGGAGAATGGCAAGCATGAGGTGACTTGTGACGGGTGAACAGGTGGGATGAACTAACAGAGTTATGAGACAAGACCTGTAGAGGAAAGGTAGTGGGGCATGATGTCACAAAGCAGTGGTGGTATGTCAGAAGGGTGGTAAGTGGTAAGTGGTTTTGGAGCGGAGGGGTTCTAATGCAATCGATTCATGGCACGTTAGGGTGGGGTCCGCCAAGAAAACCACTTCATTCTAGACCACCCCCCCATAATTAAAGGTAGAACAGTCGAGGGGGTCTGAAAATGCTTGTCATTCATTCATCTGTGCACCATCTGTTGGACCGTAGATCGGTGCGCTCTCGTTAACCATCATTTCGGACCCCCCCCCACCACCGTTAAAGGTAGAACGGTCGGGGTGTCTTGAAAATCTTCTCAGTCGTAGTTCTAGGCGCCAATAGCTCTGTCATAGATCTATGTGCCATATTTACTCTTCGAGTACGATTTAATATGTACAGCAGGACTTAGGATTAATTATTTTTTGTGGGTTTTGTGCATTTCTTCCCTTGATTTTGTCACCATGGGGTTAGGAAAACACCTCAAACATCAAAATCATGCATTTTCTTCGAACACCATACAAAATTTATTGAAATAAAAGTTGCCTAGCCTATGTCCTATCCTACCTACCTACACCTTTAGCCTGGATTAAACTGTTGGGCTAAGAAATTACTCTATCCTAGGGCTATTTGATCAATATTGAACAGTCTAATCAAATTTATTCACTAACTAACCTATCTACTTGGCTAAGATTAAATAGTTTAGCCAAGATTATTCACTAATCCTATCAACATCAATTCAAAAGGACCTGACCATGTTTAAATAGTATGGCTCAAGTCATTATTATTGCATGGGGATTTGTTCATTTTTTCTTCTATGCCCTCTTTTATTCTCTTTTCATTTTTTCACATTTTTTTTTCTTCTTTTTCTTTTATTTTATTTTCTTTTCTTTTTCTTTTCAAATCATTTGTAGGATGAAACATTATTTGAAATCCAAAAACATTACAAGGATAAAATTTTCAGTCACCATCAGGGATAATTTTAAGGATGGAAATTTATATTAAAATGTAGAAACATGGGCTAATATTACTAGTCCTTAATATGCAAAATGTAAAATGTTTGGCGATAGTTTTGTAAAAATTTTCAAATTTATAAGGATTTAATATAGCTTCTATCAAATATTGGCGATTTTTAAGGTAAAATAATTTTATTCTATGAAATTAGGGTGAATCTATTTTAGAAAAAACGGAAATTAGTGAATCGTTTTTTGGGAAAAACCATGGAAAATTAGCCCATTTGCGAAATGTAGCCCCTAAAGTCATCTATGGTCACCATTTGATCCTATAAATTATAGGGTTATAACAGCGTCTCCACCTGGGGATGGTACTCTCCTTGTGAAGTGCCAAGAATCCTTCTTCCTGATGTCTCGAAAAATTTACTCAAGAGCTTCTTTCGTTACTTGATCTATTTTATTTTTGAAAAAATTTATGACATTGTCCAGTGGCTCAGGGCCTTCTTTGTGGGCTTCAACCATCTGATCAACATCACCCATTCATAAATTGCAAGTAAAGGAAAATGTTTTGTACAATGGGAATCGGTGGCAAGTGCCTTTATTGAGTTGGTGAGTAGTGCTTCAATATCCTGTCGTTCACAGGTCCGCCTGGCAGGTCTGTACCATCATTGTTCTTGAGCAGAAAAGTGTTGTTTCCTCTGAATGTCTGGATCATGAAGGGGCCTCTCCATAGGCTATCAAAATTTTTGTCTTTACCTTTATCTTCATTCCTAGCATCCCACCTCAGTATCAAATCACCTAACTCAAAATCATATTCTTTAGTTCTTTTGTCGAAAATATTTTTGATGTTCTCCTAGATGACCTGAGTTTTGTTGTATACTTCTTCCCTAGATTGTTGCAAATGGATCATCTAGTTTATTCTTCTTTGGGAATCATTTGGCTCAGCATGAATCTCTTGGAAAAGTTTCATGATCGGGACCCCCAAAGAGGTAGGAAAAACTGCTTTAGTACCATAGACCAACTAGTAGAGAGACATACCAATTGACCTCTTAGTGGTTAGTCTGTCAGCCCAAAGCATGAAAACCAGCTTGTTATGCCATGCCTTATTATTTTCTTGCAGTGTCTTCTTAATGATATTCACTAGGGTTTTATTGGAAGACTCATCCAGCCCATTTCCCTGAGGGTAATAAGCTGTGGAATGTCCCAACATAATATGATACTGGCTACAAAAATCTATGATCTTTTTAGAACGGAAGGTTGTTTCATTGTCAGCTATAATTTTTCTAGGGCATCCAAAACGAGACAAAATATGATGTTCTAGAAATTTAATGATAACAGAATCAGTAGCTTTCCTGCATGGTACAGCTTCGATCCATTTCATAAAATAGTCAGTGGCAGTGAGAATCCACTTGTTTTGACCAGAAGAAGGAGGGTGTATTTCTCCGATGACGTCTAAACCCCATTGTTGGAAAGGAGCTTCAATAGAGATGGGTTTGAGGGGCAAGGGTAGGAGCTTCTTCTTGCCTTCAAACACTTGACATCTATGGCATGAGGTGACTTGCCAATGCACATCCACGAACAATGTGGGCCAGTAGAATCTAGCTCTGAGGATCTTATTTGTTGTAGTATTCCAAATCAGATGCCCACCACAATCTCCTGCATGAAAATATTGTAAAACCTTGTCAGCTTCGTCTTTTAATAGGAAATTTAACAAAATACCTCCAGGATCTTTCCAATAAAGATTACCTTCTGGAATACAAAATTTTAATGCTTTTAATTTCAAAAACCTCGCTTTAGTTTTAGTCAGACCAGGGGGAGCTTGTAAATTGAGCAAGACAAATATCAGGTCTGTGTACCATGGAGAGTCTAGAAATACCTCCTTCACACTTGGAGTCACCTGCTCTCCTTGCTCATCAACTGAAGCTAAGAAATTAATTTCTAAAGCATGGAAATTAGATTCAGCCATCAACTTTGCTAGACCTTGACCTTTGATCAGTTTAGTAGGCTTAATCTCTAAATCGTATTCTAGAATAACAACAATCCACTTTCCTCTTCTACCATCTGGATTATCTTGAGTTAAAATGTCCTTTACCACTGCATTTGGAACATAGGCAATGGTATGGGAATGGAAAATATAGACTCTGAAGTATTTTATGGATTTCACCAAGGTGAAATCTTGTTTCTCCATTATTTTATAATTTTACACAACATATCTCAAATATTTACTGAAAAAGGCTATGGGTTGTTCATGCCCTTCGCTATTTTTCTGCAGTAGTACTATTGCGATGGTGTGTTCGGATGCAAAAGAGAAAAGGTAAAAATATTTGGTAAAGTCTCGACTAATTAACACTGGAGCTTGTGTGAGTGCATGCTTAACCTGTTCAAAAGACTCCTTGGATTCAGTATTCCATTTTATTTTTGTGTCCTTTTTCAACATATTGGTGATGTTCCTGAGAAGCTCAGCCAAGTTGGGTATGAATCTTCCTAGGAAGTTTATTTTTCCAATGAAATAATGTAGCTCTTTAATATTCCTAGGGTGTTCCAGTTTTTGGATGGCCTCTATTCTACTGGGATCTATTTTGATTTCATACTTAGAGATTATGTGTCCCAACAGTTTTCCTTCTTCTAAACTGAAAAGGCTTTTCTTAGGATTCAAAGAAATCCCAAAAAATTTTCACTTCTCAAACATGCGTCTGAGGTGCAACAAGTGTTCCTCAAAAAATTGGGAGTAGATCGTCACATCATCCAAATAAATGACTATAAATCTCCCAATCTCGTCCACAAAAGAAATATACATTACTCTTTGGAAAGTGGCACCAGCGTTCATCAAACCAAAAGACATCTTCACATACATGAAGGTTCCCCAAGGTGTAGTGAATGTTGTTTTCTCTTGATCTTCTGGGTGGACAAGGACTTGGTTGTAGCCTGAGAAACCATCTAGTAAGGAGATCCTACTGGACCCAACCACCTTTTGTAAAATGTGGTCCATTTTAGGAAAAGGGTAATTGTCTTTGAGAGAGACTTTGTTTAGATTTCTGAAATCTATGCAAAGTTTGATCTCACTAGTTTTCTTCCTGGTAGGAACTAGGTTAGAAACCCATTTGGAAAATACCAGGGGGACTATGATTTTCACATCATACATATTTTTTATTTATTTCTCTATCAGGGGAAGTAACTTGGGATTTATTCTCCTAAGTTTCTGTCTGAAAGGTTTGTATTCTTCTTTTATAGGAATTTGATGTTGTATGATACTTGTATCGTAGGATTTTAAGTCTTCATAACCCTAGGCAAAAACATCCACATATTCCTTAAAAAGTTCAATGTACTTGCATTTTTGCTCAGGGGGTAGAGATTTGGAGAGTTTTATCATCTTGGGTTTTTCTTTTGTTCCTATGTTGCATTCTTTGACCTCTTTACCACTAGCTTCAATTTTCAGTTTTTTGGCTACATCGTTAAAATCGAATAAGTCTTCTAGTGGAACTAGACCTCTGCGTAACACATTACTTTTCAACTGTAGAATACCATAATCTATCTCATTTTAATTCAATTCATCTACATCTACTTTACTTTCATTGAACTCTTTGGAATCTACGTTATCTACATTACCACTTTCAGAAAAATATTTATTTACAATCTCATCATCATTTTCTAAATCTATGTTTGTACATTCGAAATCATTCTTACACTGTAGGAAGTCTTCAATTTGATCATTATTTCCAAATACATTCCAGTATCTGATGTTGTTGGGAACGGTTGGTCTGCACTTCACCTCCACTGTGTACTTGTGCATGGGATGAAAAGGAATTTTACAGGTAGTTGTCGACGTAGCCATCCCGTCTGATAGTATGTTTTGTCCTCTAGGCATTACCTGTAAGTCGATTTCAGTAAAGCACTTAAGAGAATCTAAAACAACATTCCTATAAGCCATAATTCTGGGGTGTTTAGTTGCATACTCACCTTTTTTTTCCTTATAATCAATTCAGAATCACCCCTTACCATGATTTGTTTGGCACCAACCTTCTTTAGTAGTTTCAGGCCGAGCATCAGAGCCTCGTACTCAGCTACAATATTAGTGCATTGAAAATTCAGTTTGTAAGAATGATTCTCGGAATACCTTGATCGGTGATTATGCAACCAAAATCCAACTCTAACTCCTTATTTACTCACAGCACCATCGAAATCCATGCTCCAAAAATCTTTTGGCAGTTCATCCCTCTCTATCGTTTCCACCCTTCTTGCCTCAATGATTGCTTTACTTTCTTTTGAATCATGTGTATCATCTTCTAGCTAAGCAATTTGTTCTTCCACATCTCCATCATTGTATAGAATAAAAGATTCTAGATCAGAGTGTGTAGAGTACAATGGATAGTTATGCGGCTTTTCTTGACTACTGACCATATACTTCATCAAGGTTTCTTTATACAGTCTCCTCTATTGTCTGAATACCGGGATGGTGGTGTAGGACATATCTAGCTGCAGGGTTCCTTTCAGCTTAGCCCCCCATGATCTTGAAAGTAACATACCATATTTTGGGGGAATATCTGCAACCACTATATCCATTACCATACTCTTTGTTGGGATTTGAGCTAATGTAATGCATAAGTCTTTGATCAGGCCTATACACTTAACCTTGTTGGAATCTAAAGAATGAAAATATTTGTAGGGTCTGGTGACCTCGAGACCCAACTTTTCCATCATGGCTTTGGGCATCAGGTTGTGAGAAGCACCCGAATCTAGCATAGCATTGTGTAATATCAGATTGTGGATGTTTAGGCTAATGTAGAAAGGGGCTACTGCACCATTATCAATTTGACCATCAACTTCAGGACCAAACAGAAGCTCTGGTCGGTCATCAGCAAGATTTATTGTATCCAAGTGATTTACCGATCCAACATTCAAAGCCTTAGTACCTATCAAGGGTTCGATGCTCAAATCTTTAATCACCTGAGACCTATAATCATTCTTGTTCATCATCTCGGATAGGGGAATGGGAATTTTTAATTTAGCTAGTTCCCCTTCAAGGCTGAAAGCAGTGGACAGTTTGCTTAAGGTCTGTACTTCTAGTTTATCTGTCGGAATTATGTGGCTGGGTGCACTTGGTTGACTGATTGATGAAACTTCAGTCTGATTTTCTCTTTATAGTATTTCTAGATTTTTTTGTGTATGAGGTCGAGGCTTGTTTCTCTCAGGGACTTTCTTCATAAGGTTTTTCAAGGATTTCTTGGTTTCAGCGGCCTTCTTCAGAGAGTTCTCATTTTTCTTCTTTCTCCTCAGGTTATACTTCTTGTGAACCTCCATTATAGCATTCTCAGAGGCTTGTTGTTCTGACTCCTCAACCTCCTCATTTACCTCTGTTTGTGAAAGGAAGAACATCTCAATCTCTTCCTGGGTGAGGAAAATGGATTCATGATCGTGATCGTGATCACCCATTAGGTTTATATGAGTGTTGTCAAACTCCTCAATTGTCTCCTCCCCATCATCAGCATAATTGTCCTAGAGGGGAGGTTTGATCTACTGATCATCCCCCCTCTTCTCTCTTTGATATCTAGGATCTCTTTGCCTGATCTGGGGTGGATTTCTTCTAAAGTTTGTGTTTCGAATTTGAGGAGCGACTTGGTTCTCCCTATGTGGGTTTCTATCAGTTACAGTGAGTCTCTCCATCATTTTCTCCATATCTCTGGCTAGAGAATCTAGTTTGGTGTCTGATGAGGAAGTAGAAGGCTCTTCTTTGATAGTGACTCTCCTTTCTGTTTTCTGCCTAGACCTTTTGGCCAAAATATTTTCTTCTACACTGATGACACTTTTCTGCATGTCTTCCAGAGTTGCAGCATTTCTCTCTCTTAGATGATAAGACATATCTATGTAAAATCCATTGGGGAATTTTATTAATGCAAAACCTTGTGGTGGTTTGATATCAGTTGGAATTGCATTATACAGCTTGTTGAAACGAGTGTAATAATCTTGCACTGTCTCCCCTTGGTTATGTTTGATGTTCTCATATTCTGATAGGATCTAGAGAGGATTTTTCTTCACTTCCCACCTGTCAAGGAAAGCTCGATGAAAAACAACAATGTCAGTTATGGTAGCAGCAGGTAAGGCCTTGAACCACTTTTTTACATCTCTAGTCAAACTCTTTACAAATAGTCTCATCTGCACATCAGCTTCATCCACTTCCTGTAAATCAAAATAATCGTTCATTTTGTCAACATGTTGTTGTGCATTTAGAGGACCAGTACTATCAAACTGAGGGAGTCAGGCTTCATAATCTTGAAGCATGTCATGTAAAGGGGAAACCAACACCAATGGAGCATATCTTGCTGCCATGATTGGTGGAGGAGGCTGAACAACAACCTGTTCAACGGGAGAGGTAGTGATTGAAGCTGTAGAAGATGAAGGGCTGGGAGAAATGGAGTGACCTGGTTTAGATTTAACAGAAATTGCAGCAACCATCAAAGCAGGGAGTTCGAATGACAGTTGAAGGTGGAGTTTGTCTAAGGCTTGACCAATATTCACAACTAGGTCTTCAAGCTTATCAAATTTGGGG
>ML797539.1:82635-96430 GCA_009831015.1 Picea engelmannii
AGGTACCTCTGGTAAAAATTTCAGCTCTTTATTTGCTATAATTATGGAGATACACTCTGTGGAATATAGGGTTTGTGACCAGTCCTGAAACTAGTCAAAAAACAGGTGTTCTGGGTAAAATAGTCATAACTTTTTCATACAGAGTCCAAATTCAATGGGACAAATTCCATTGGAAATACTACGGACTTTAGTTTCTTGTGTGCGAGTTTCAAAATCATATGTTAAATATTGAGCGCGGGGCATGTTGTACAAGTTAGGTCTTATGAACAGACCAGAATTGAATAAAGTTTTATTATCTCTCATATATTCTTGGGTGGAAGGAAGGGGCAAGGATAGAGAGTTCAAATCTCTCTTGATATTGGAGGATTGTATCTTCCTCTTGGAGGTTTAACCCTCCCTTTACATTTGGAAGCTGTAGCTACCTTTGGAAGTCATTACTTCCCTTGAACAAAAACTATTGATTATTTATCATATATTGTGCATGGTGTATTGTGGTGTATTGGTGTAACTCTTATACTATTGTTCATTGCTCATTGGATATAATTGAATGGTTTAAGTTGAAAAAGGTTTTAAATTGTACTTGATACTGATTCACCCCCCTCTCAGTATCAACAAAGGGGACCTTAGAAGTGGACTATGACTCTCGGAAACCTCTACAGTGTTTTTCTTCCTGAACATTTTTTCGAGATTGTCTATTACTACTATAGGTTCTAGGTCTGGATGAGATCTGGTAAAAACTCTTTTGGGAGCCAAAATTCTAATTTTTATTTTGTTTTTCTTTATAAGAGAATATTAAACTAATTATATACAAACTTTAACAACCTCTTAACATTATCTCTTTATATGTTTAGATTTTATGACTTGTTCAGAAATAAGGTTTTCTTTGTCTAGGAAAAAGAAATCATAGGATTGAAAGTTGTTCAGTTCCCCAGTATGGTCGCCACTATGTTAACGCTCTGTAAATTCCCAGAGATTTTCGGGGGTAGAAGAAATTTACCAGAGGCAACTTTATCCAACCACTTCGAAATTGAGATCTAGCCCTACTAGTTTCAGAGAGGGGTCTCTCTGTAAGATTTAACTTTGTTTTAGTTTCTAGATGTTAGGCTAGTTAGATTAAATGTGATTGTGTTTTTTTTTTTTGTGAGTTGGCTAAAAAAAGGGTTTACGCCTCCATTGTGCTATGGGGTCTGTTTTATAAAGATAGAGATCATAGAACAGATATAAAGATTCTTTTCATAGGGTAGGTTAATGCAACTATTGGATTCTTCATAAATAAAGTGATGGATAGAAAAAAAGGCAAGATTGTCAATTAAAATAAAGAAGAAATTAAGAATTTATTTATTGTAACATCAAAAGATAAACACTTAGATCTTTAAAAGCTCAGAAACAGAGTACACAAAGGTAAATTATGCAACTTTAACTCCCTTTAAATGATCAGATCAGAAAACAAGATGATAACTAAGAAAGATAAACATTCAACAAAGAAAGAGAAAAAATGTCACCAACATTTAACACGTAGGAATCCTGTGAAATGTCTCTTTGTGTTACTAGAATATCTCTTGATAAAAATTACAGTGCTTACAAATTTCTAGGGCGTAAAGATCAACCCTCAGTACTTCAAAGTTTGAAGTTTTTATAATCAAAATTGCAAACAACCTTGTCATTAAAGATCAGGATGTGACATATTCTGAATCTAACTAACTAGATAACAAGATACAAAAATTTAGGAACTGTCGATGATGTGTCGAATTCTTCATGTTGATTCTCGGGAAGGTCGTGTTGGACAACTGAGAGGGGGGGGTGAATCAGTTGTTACCGTGCTTAAACAATTATGCTTCTTTTAAAATATTTACAGGGCACTCAATGATGATCACAATAATGGGAAATAAACAAAGGCACATTCAGCATCAGTCACATATATGAGAAAAACAGAGATAGATAATTCCTGAGGAAACCCATATAGGGTAAAAACCTCTTTTTATTTATAAGATAAGTATTATCTACATTCTTTACATTATCATACATATGAGCACCAACTCATTGTGAGGCTACAACCTCTGTTTTTGCAAGATGCAACTTGCTGAGAGCACCAACTCTCTATTTTCTCTAGCACCCACTAGAAGGAAGCACCAACCCCCTGGTTTCTCTAGCACCAACTAGAAGGAAGAACAAACTCCCTGGTTTCTCTAGCACCAACTAGAAGGAAGCACCAACTCCCTATGTTCAAGCACCCACTTGAACCTTTGAGGACACCAGTCCTCCCTAGCACCTCCCAACCACCCTGAATTATAAATTCTTTGTTACTAAAACTTATTATAGTGATATAAAATTATTCAATGGCTTACCAACCCTGTCGTTGTTCTGTTGCACTGCTCTGCCCTATCTGCATCAGTGTCTTTTGCACACCTCTAGCACTTTTTGTTATTCTTCCTTTTATGCTCTATGCACCATATCCCTTCAATGCACCATTCCTTGACTGTGCATTTCTTCTCCTGTGTTCTACCTCCTTGTACACACCTCAATTATCCTGCACAGCGACAACAACTCTAATCTCTTCTTTGTTCCACATCCTTATCCTCCATGTGCTCCTTATGCATGCAATATTTTCCATGCCTCTACATGCTCACACCCCCACCAATCTCCTACACATCTCGAGTGATTTTTCCTAATCATCGCAACTCTTCAGCTTCTCTGGTGATTCCCACCACACGTTCAGCATCACTGGGTGTTCTACTGAGATTCCTCAACCTCTCTGGCAGTTGAGACTCATCGTCTTCTCTGGCACAGTCGAGGTTATGCCTTATGTTTCAGTTACAGACTTCAACGCTCATCCATCTGTCAATCCCCCTAAGAATCATCTTGCTTCACTGGACGAAGCTTAGAGACTCTTCATCTCCTCTGGCGATCACACAGAGGTCTCTTCCAATTCTCTGGTAGAGACCATTAATGGTTTCTAGCAGTTACACTGCAAGGTGCAAAATTAGCCCTACGATCTTGTTCAACTTCACTTGCAACATTGGATTGAATTCATAGAAACTTGCGTTTACTTCGCCATTTTGCACTTCGGCATTTTGGGATCCCTGTGGTAATGATTTCATTATGCTCCATGTCCCAATCCCCGAAACTCCGAAATGGGACTTATCTGAACTAGTTCCTTCCTTCATCTTCCATCAATGTGACCAATGGCTGCGACCAAAGATTGAGCCAAAACATGTTTCACATTTCGGCATTTCGGGATTTCGGCAATCCCATGGTAGAGTCTCTTGACGCTCCATGTCCCGATATCCGAAGCTCCGAAATGGAGTCGGATCAATGGTCCACACTCTAAGTGATTTGACGGTCCTGATGTCTTCATGATTTCGTATATATTGATTTCAGGGTTTGCGACTTCGAGACTCCTATGGCAGGAGTTCTTTGACATCTCCATCTCTTGATTTTTGAAACTCCAAAGTGATGTAAACCTGCTGATGTCACACATGGATTGACACGTGTCGAATAACTACCACGTGTCACTCTGATTCATGAATTACATGTGCCTGAAATGTTGAATCATCTTGACACTTGTCATTGCCTAGTTGTGCCATGCGTTCTTAGCTGACGTGGTTTGTTGATGTGTCTTGTTTCGCGATTTCGCATTTCGACACTTCAGGACTCCTAATGTTGAGAGTCTCTGACTTCTCCATCTCCCGATTTCTGAAACTCTGAAATGGACTAGGATCAATGGTCCAGATCAAACCTTGATATGACGGCTTAGATTAAGTCGCGATTTCGCATATCATGATTTCAGGATTCCTGTGGTTAATATTCTTTGACATCTCCAACTCTCGATCCATGAAACTCCGAAATGGACTGGGATCAACAGTCCAGATCAAACCTTGATCTGACAGCTCAGATTAAGTTGTGTTTTCGCATATTGAAATTTCGATAGGTTAGGGAACCCCGTTCCTTTGACTCTCCAATCAGTGAAATGACGATCTTTCCCCACGTGTCCTGCCTGAAGATGGATGGTCCTCCTTCTTTCGGGATTTTTTGAGCCCGCTACTCCTTTCACTTTAAAGAATGTGCAGGTTCTCCTTGATCCAACGATCACGGTTGCTGCTCTTCCCTGATTATCATTGCGTTGTTGATCATCATTGTTGTACTCAAGCCATCATCACTACTGTACTTTCCATCAATGACAAGCATACGCTGCCTGTAAAACATGCCAACAGGTCGTTGGTGAGTCACCCACATGAATTTAACTGATCCATGTGTTGACTCAACTTGCACACCTCATCTCCTATTCGATCAAATTGCACAACTCTTCCCATCTTAGTTGACTGGGAAAGGTGACTTTGAGTAGTCTCTGGTATATTTCATCCATTTCTGTGTACTTGGAAAAAGTCGGTTTGACAATGAAAATATACTTGATTTCATGATGTATGTTGAGGTCTAGCTGCAAAGTTTCTAAGAATGCCTTGCCTGTTATATTGCCCTGTATTCCTGAAAACTTGGAACTGTCTTTAGCCACCGTGGCCATCTTCTGTTTTTAATCGGGAAGAGTCATCAACTTGTCATTTAGGACCAGTAGAATAGGAATACCTTTCTTCTGCAAAGCCTCAATCCTGTTGAAGAACCTTTGAACTCCAATTTTCATGTTCTGGACTTTCTCCTCCAACTACAGCATTCAGTCTTTTTTTGTTCAGTACTCTCTTGACTTCGAGGATGGTTTTTTTCATTTCTTCAATATTCAGGTCTTCTAGTTCTTCTTTATTCTTCAAGTTCAGGAATCTAATGATTTAATTGGCTTCAGTGGGCATTTCTCCCAAATCTCCTTTTATTTTGTCAATAGTTTGCCTGCTCCTTAGCACCAGTTCATTTTGCTCCAACATGATTTGCACCATAGGCCAGATTTCATTTATGGATTTGCAGATATCCATCCAAATATTATCACTTTATTTAGCAAGAGTCTTGCCTGCCATTGTTTGATTTTGTAGTTGCTGCAACTCTTGCTTGAGATTTTATAATGTTTTCTTTTCCATGGTGTAGCTTGTTTGGTAAGAATACTTTATCTCTTGAAGGATCTCAACCTCCTTTTTCGGTCTATTGATTTTCATTCTTTGTAATTTCATCTCTTCCATGGATTTTGCTAGCTCCACCATTTTTTCCAGAGCTGTCAATGGAGTGGCTAATGGAATTTCTATTGTGGTGGTCGTTGCTACAGTTGTGGTGCTAACTCCTATGAAGGGAAGTGCACTCAGTGGAATTACTTCCATAGGTGTTGCATGTTCCTTCTCCTTTACCAATCTCTCCAGATCTGCTTCCATCTCTCTTAACTATGCATTCTGCTCCATGATCAATTTGAGCATTTCATCATTTTCACCTTTTGTCTCAGCTATCTCCTTTGCCTGTGCATCTTATATAGGTGTAAGTTTTAGTTGTTTCCTCAGAGATGCTATCTCCGCATTCTTTTTCTTGAGCATCTCCTCAACTTTTTTCACATTAGAGGGATCATACCCAATCTTTAGCACTAATTCTTCTAAGGAATTTATTATGTTGTCCTTTGCAAAAGATGATATCTTCTCCAATTTTAACTGAGTCTGAAAGTTGTTCAAAGAAACTTGTAACTTAGCGGCATAAGTAGAAGCATTTGCCAATGTAGAGAAAACCATTTCTCTCGTTTTCCTGTGTATATCCATCTGATCATTTGGGTGTACATCTCTGGTGTTGAACTCAAACGTTTCCCTTTTGTAATCAGTTATTGTTTTTGGATCAGGCACTTTTGCCTGCAAAAAGGCCATGTGCATTTTGCCTTTCTCTGTATCAAAATTTGATAACAATCTATGTTGTACTGTGGACGTTTTCTTCCAAAATTGAGCATAGGTGTTGTTGTTAAGCATCTGATTCTTCTTGTTGATCATATCGTATTTCTCAAAAATACTCAATTTTTCACCTCCTTTATTCGGTTGGTCGACTAGTGAAGTGTCATTCTACTTCTTGGATGAATAGGTAGACATGATCTATTGGTTGCTTGAGATAAGAGGTGAACGATCACCTTTCATAAATGTAGTGTACTAGGTTTCATTTTCACCATTCGTGTCAGTTGTATGACTAGATTTTGGCCTTTTGGTGTGTACCTAGAAATCCTCAGCCGAGACTTATGTGACTGAAGAAGAAGTGTCCTTCATAGGTCTTTTCTCCTTTGGTACCTGTGGTGTAGTTTTTTGCGAGATGATAACTAAAGGAGACTGTTGTTATACCTCTTCCAGAGTGTTCCCTCCCACTCTGTTTGATTTACAAAATTATCTATCTTGGGCTTGGGTGTATGAACATATGAGATATTTTTATTCTTCACTCTCATCTCTGAAATGATCCCACACAGATCGTAGTGCCACAGGAAACTTGTTTCAAACTTCATTTCCCTCAAAATTTTATCTTCCTCTTCCCTGACAGCTTGGCTATTGCAGATAAAAGATCTTATCTGCCCCTTAATCCTCAGTTGTTGTTTCTTCTTTAGAGACAAAAATTGTATATCATCTGAATTTATCATTTTTCATATATATTCCGGGGAAAATATCCTCACAGGAAAATACTTGGGCAACTTGTATGGAGCTAATTCGCACCCGTATACTATAATTTCTGTGTGATTTTGATACAGGTACCAATCTCTCATCTTTGCGAGGTCTGAGAGGTGTAAAATTCTTTGGATCTCTTCATTTATCCTTGGATCTGGTCTCCCACTGAGCATTCTCACCACTAGATGGTAAAACTACTTGATGAACTATTTGAAGCTGAACTCTGTGGAGTTCCTTCTGAGCAGCGAAGTCCAAGATGATACTGCATGTGGTTTGCCTTCCTTGTCCATTTTCTGCATCGGGAAGGAGAACCTTTCTTCTTGAAAGAAGTTGAACATGTAATCCAGTATTGAGGAATACTGGAACATGCCCTCTGTAGAAAATTTAGAAAGATGGTCGTGGATGTTCTCTGCCAGGAAAGTGATATAGTCAAACTGGATAGTGGCATTTTCTTCAGTAGAGAAAATGGATAGGAAACCCAATATAGGTTCATCCACCCATTCGTCTGAATAATAGCCAAGTAGACAACAAAGGGATGAAATCACTTGGTTTCCCTTTTCTTAGAACAGGGAGGAATGATACAGGTGATTTTTCTTAGGGAGATGAGCGTCCTTTGGGAGGAAAGCTCAAAGATCTGGGCTCTTTGAAGAAAAGACAGATTTTGGTACAACTCTGTTAGGATTTCAAGGTTGAAAGGGGAAGTGGATTCGGCTCTAGATGTCTGCATCATCTGATCAATGGCCTCTAGTGTGATAAAGAAAAGAGTTTCTCCAGACAAAGAAACTATGGCTCTTTGGTCAGGGAGGTAATGAGCTTGACATTTGAGGGTGAATTCAAGGAAATGATGGACTTGGGGGAAAATATACAGAGGAAGATTGGACTCCCAAAGCCCAATCTCATCACGTTGATCTAGGAATGTGTCTTTAAACCATGACTGCAAGTCTGCAAAATCAAATTCTCACCTAGTCTATGAAATCAGATAATCCTTTTCAGTTAATGGGATCCGATCGAGGTCGACAGGAGGTGGGAGGAACGGATTTTCCTCGACCTCTTATTTTTTAGACTTTGGCGCCATCGCTTCCAACGGTACCTGCAATTGAAACAAAAAATGTTAGCAGATAATGGTTATGGTTGGGTCGATGACTGAATCAGTGAGGGGAAAAATGTTGTCTGGTGTGTAGAGAGAGTGAACAGTGTGCAAATGATGGAACACGGGATAGTTTTGAGTGAACGGGTATTCGTTGGGTGCGAGGTATAGGTCAGCAGGCTAACGGATATGTTAGCCAGTAGTAAATGGCCAACGGATCGTTTGATGTGTGAGATGGTAGGTGAAGGACGGGTGACGGGTGCGACAAGGTGATGTGGGGGTTTTTGATTGGAGAACAGCATGTGTGAGGTGACTTGTGACAGGTGACCACGTGGGATGAACTGACAAAGTTATGAGACGATACCCGTAGGGGAAAGGTAGTGGGGCGTGATGTCACGAGGTAGTGGCGGTATGTCAAAAGGGTGGTAAGTGGTAAGTGGTTTTGGAGTAGAGGGGTTCTGATGCAATCGATTCATGCCACGTTAGGGTGGGGTCCACTAGGAAAACCACTTCATTCTAGACCCCACCCCCCACCGTTAAAGGAAAAATGGTCAAGGGGGTCCGGAAACTCTTGTGATTCGTTCATCTGTGCACCATCTGTTGGACCATAGATCTGTGTGCTCTCGTTAAGCATCATTTCGAAACCCCCCCCCCCACACCATTAAAGGTAGAACGATCGAGGGGGTCCGAAAACTCTTCTCAGCCATAGATCTAGGCGCCAATAAGTTTGTCGTAGATCTATGCGCCATCTTTACTCTCCGAGCGTGATTTAATATGTATAGCAGGACTTATGCATAATTCTTTTTTGTGGGTTTTGTGCGCTGCTTCCCTTTCTTTTGTCACCATGGGGTTAGGAAAACACCTCAAACATCTGAATCATACATTTTCTTCGAATGGCATACAAAATTTATTGAAAGAAAAGCTGGCTAGCCTATGTCCTATCCCACCTACCTACACCTTTAGCCCAAATTAAACTGTTGGGCTAAGAAATTACTCTATCCTGGGGCTATTTGATCAAGATTGAATAGTCTGATCAAATTTATTCACTAACTAACCTATCTACTTGGCTAAGATTAAACAGTTTAGCCAAGCTAATTCACTAATCCTATCAACATCAATTCAAAAGGACCTGACTATGTTTAAATAGTATGGCTCAAGTCATTATTATTGCATGGGGATTTGTTCATTTTTTCTTCTATGCCCTCTTTTATTCTCTTTTCATGTTTTCACGTTCTTTTTTCTTCTTTTTCTTTTCTTTTCTTTTCTTTTCTTTTTCTTTTAAAATCATTTGCAGGATGAAACATTATTTGAAATCCAAAAACATTACAAGGATAAAATTTCAGTCACCAGTTGATCCTATAAATTATAGGTTTATAATAGGATCAATTGTGATACCGAGGTCTAGCCACAAATATCCACCATGGTAACAAGAAAGCAGCAGCTTGACACAGGCATTCACCTCCTGGTGTCTTCCAAAGTGTGGGATCTTTATGACGTTCAGCAGGGTGAATTGCGCGAGGTTATGGGTCCACGTCTGGGGGATTATCTTTGAATTATTCCCCTTCATTCTGGTTAGGAAATTATGTGGGGCGAGCATTTTATAGACTTTTCGGTCACCGAGGTTGAATTCGTTGAAATTCAACACTGCAATCTTGTCTTGGTCTGCTCAAACTGCATGGATCCCCTTCGGGAGGTTTGCAGTGACCAAGGTGTACTCAAAATATCTGGGAACACTATCGTGATTTACTGCACCACTGAGAGGTGGTATGTAGGTGGGTAATCTAGTCGGGATCAATTTTTCATTAACTAGATCATCCCTGTTCTTGGTTCGCTTTTCATCTGATGGTCAGGATGGTCCAGCTCCATGAGCAGTCGACGAAGATGCTTACACTATTATTGTGTATGAAGCATGTACACCTACAGATAATCCTCTCTTCGACATGAATCTTTCAGTCATCAAGTCGAGGAGTACTTTTTTCACAGATTCTTCGACTGCATTGATCTCCTTAGACATACGCACTCAACATTAAATAGATCAGGTTCATATTACCTTAGACACTGCAATGGAATATATGGAAACACTATGATGATCACTGTGCAAGATAAACTTAGTCTGCGGGATCAAATTCTTGGTTAGCAAAAGTGTCCTCGATGCATGGTGTGATGAGATAAATAGGTAACTCGGCAACAGGTCGCTTGCAATGGGTATGAAGCCTTCATGAACTCTGTTTTGTCCGTTATGGCATGGTCCCAATGGTCTGATGGTGAGTTGTCTCATCATAAATGCCTTTCTACCCATTCGGAGCATTGGTCTAACGGTTATAATTTCCCCAATGGCTATATTGCTTCACCATGGCGAAGTGCCATGTGTCGTTGTGCTGATATCCCAGCGAAGCTCCAATTTTGCAAATTTTCCTTCTGCAAGGTTCCTTTTGGATATTTCTGCATATTTTCGATATTATCTCTCTTATTACTTAGTTTTCTAGCCTTATTTCCAATGAGATTCATCTCATTATTCCTTTTCCCATTCTGATTCTTATCTTCTTTTGACATAGTGACTTCGCGTTGTTGAGATTCTTTCCTAGGATTCAAGGGTAATACTTCTTTTTTATCTGGGATAGGTATTTCATTGTTTTGTGGGTCCTCTAGTGTTCTTACAACTTTGATATCTACATCGTTGTTGTTAAATAGTTGTGATCTATTATACTATTCTTCAATCAAGTGTGTGATCCTTTTAGTTATAAAATCTTTTAACTCTTGCTTCTTCTGCTCTAAGACTTCTTCTTCTTCCTTCCTTCTAGCTTGATCTCTTTTAATCCAAGGTCTTCCTAGTAACATGGTAAATGGAGCGTTGTACTCAATAAATTTAATGATCTCAAAATCTTCTTCTGTCGAAGTTCCATTGACATTCATAGGTATCTGAGCGAGCTTCCCACATACGGTTATCAGTTTTCCTCTGAATAATCCTATTCCTCCCAGTGAAGGAACCATAGCAGGATTTCCTAAAAGTTCCCATTTTATTTATGTCATAACATTCACCTGTGTTTTCTCATCCAGAACACAGTCAGTGTCGAAGTCTCCTAATCATGCTTCAATGCATTCCTTTTTTGTGAAGATCTCTGATAATCTGACATGTCGGTGGTTATTCAGGGTTTCTCTTATCTGTAACAATACTTTCTTTGATTCTTTCTTTGATTCTTCCATAATCTTAGTTTTTTTATCTACCTTAGGGTTTTCTTGGTTTAGATTCATTCTTTCAACTTTAGCAATCATTCTAGGGAAATCCAATACTTCATGGTCCATAGCTTTACAACAAAAACAACTAGATCTTCTCCCAGGGTATTCCTTAGAAATATGTCTTGGTTTTCTGCAACTGTAACAAAGGGTTAATCCTCTCTTTATTTTAACTGATCCCTGACCCTTTTTGTACTATGCATTAGGATCGTAGGAGCTAACCTGCAAAAAAATATTTCTAGGATCCTACATCCATTTGTTAGTCCAAATATTCTTTATATGCATAGGTATAACATATCTTTCACTATTATTATTAGATCTACTCATGTCAAACCTTTTGTCATCTACCAGTACCCTAGTTTTTGAGATAGGACAGAATCTATCAAACATACCTAGATTCATTCTTTAGAAACAAAATTTTCCACTAGTCTTACTTCTACAGCGCTTCCAAATCTAGGACTTTTCACTATTCTTACCTTTATCAGAGCACAAAGCTTGCATATCTTACCTCTTTTCTTCAAATCTGACCTCCTTTCTTGGCACAGAGCTTCATAAGTCAATCAAAATGTTGTGCACTAGGGCAACAGATCCACACATGGAGATTTCTCAGTTTCAGGTCAAATCTTTGGACAAAGCTTCTTCTCCCTTAGTTCCCAACAATCACAGTTTCAGTCCCGGCAATGGAACCATTTGTTGGCATAGGGGTAGACCAAGGGTTCAACGCTACAACAATGTACCAACAAAACCCTAACTACCAGCCCTTTCGGAAACACCTGCAAAGCAGATTAAGTCTCACCCGAGGTAGAGGAAGGGGTGGTTGCAGGACTCAAATGTCTATAACCTTAGCTAGGACACAGATCTGTGATTCTAATATTTAACAGAGCACTCAGTAGTAAACCTTCATCAACATTTAACCAATATCCACTCTGCAGATAAAATAGATCATCACAGCATTCACCCATATCTAATGTATCTAAGCACTTAGCATAAGGAATTAGATCAGATATAGCATATTCAAGCACTAAGCAAGTTCACAGAGGTCAGATCTAGCATCTATATTCATCATAAGAATAAAGTATAAACAAATCTATCTATCTATCTATCTCAAGCACTTAACAGATAACATATAAGTACACCAACACATCACACAAAGCAGAGCAACACATCATATACATGGTTCACCCCCACCCTGGGGCTATGTCCACCAACTCTTCTTCTTTATTAGCTTCTTCAATCAGATACATGCATAGAGCCACAAAAACCTTACTCTGCATAGGACAGGAGATCAGTGCACCTTGATAGATCCTCCTTCCTTGTGTTATAGCACAAATCCCTTCACAGTCTGTTACAACCACTTGCACTTAGCTCTCCAAGTCTCTCACAGTATGCACAAAGCATTTACAAGCCACACTTGCACTTAGCAAAACATCAAATAGATGCCTTGTTTCTATTTCCTTACATCGCCTAGACATCTATTTATATGTTAAAAAATAGGCCTAAGCATGGGAAAACCCATGGGTCGACATTCCCATACCCGTTACATATTCCCAAATCCCAAAAATGACCCAAAAATGGGTCGAGATCCTGCGATCTCTGCTTCATCTTGTGATCTACCTTTGACAGGCTATCGAAGTCCAAAATGTTCAAATTTGACCAAGGATCTTTCAAAACTTGGTTGAGGGCCAACGGGTATATTTATGGGAACTGCAAGAACCATGATTTTGTAGAAGTGAGGTAAATATTGGAAACCCACTTTGTCATACGTACAGGATCCTCTCTTGCACTAGATCCTTGTTACCCTAGACTCATTACTTAGTTATATATGAACATATACCCATATTCATGCTATTTAGTGGTTAAGCATACAGTCATGGTTACTGCACACTACTATATTATCAATAGAATTAAATATAATCATACATTCACATTAAATCCATGAATTAACATCTAAGAATACAATTCTACATATATTTATCGTGGTTCACCCAAATTTGGGCTACATCTACAAAATATTGGCTTATTTATTATATTTAATAGTTTCGATTGTGCTCTACGCTACAATGGATTCTTATCATTCAATTCTTTTCACATCTACAGCTTCTTTACAATGCTTTTCACTCTGAATTCTCACCATACTACTCTCTCTCTCTCTCTCTCTCTCTCTCTCTCTCTCTCTCTCTCTCTCTCTCTCTCAAACCCCCTTACATATTTATACATTATGATCAGGTCCTTTAGACACCTCATTTTTATTTGTCTACAACTCATGCTTGGTTTGTGACAACTCATTATGAGTTGGATGCAACTCATGCTTGGTTGGTGACAACTCATTATGAGTTGGATACAACTCATGCTCTGCTGATTTTCCTAGGTTTTTCGCTAGTTGTTCTTTCTTGTCCCTTGTATTATCCTCTTTCCTCTATATTATTTCTATATCTTATTGATCTTCTTTATCTTCTTTCTCTTCTCCTTCCTTCATCCTTCTGGTGCCTTTTCCCTATACCTTATCTTTTCGCACAATTCCATCCCCAAAATTGTCTGCCCAACATCACTAAAAATAGGTAAATAAGTGAAATAGGTTAAATCCAATAATAATATGGGTAATTCACACTTCCTTAGAAGGCCATTAATAGATAGAAAATGTTGGAAGATTGGTTGTTGTCATTGATGTCAACCCTAGTCATGGGTTTTGGACCACAAGATTGATGAAGTTATTTGGACATGAAGGAAAATGAGCATGCAGATACAACACCCATTGATGGATAGTATACATCATGTTTTTTATGGTGGTATGTGGCACGTCACGTGGATCCTCATGGTTGAGGAGAAATGAATTTTTGAAGATGACAAAGTGAATTGTACATGTAGGCCCTGAAGATAATTAAAGAAAAGAATTACAAAATAAGAAAGTGTCAGGTCGGCC
>ML797539.1:96480-110488 GCA_009831015.1 Picea engelmannii
CCCCTTGCATATTTATACATTATGATCAGGTCCTTTAGACACCTCATTTTGATTTGTCTACAACGCATGCCTGGTTGGTGACAACTCATTATGAGTTGGATGCAACTCATGCTTGGTTGGTGACAACTCATTATGAGTTGGATACAACTCATGCTCTGCTGATTTTCCTGGGTTTTTCGCTAGTTGTTTTTTCTTGTCCCTTGTCTTATCCTCTTTCCTCTATATTATTTCTATATCTTATTGATCTTCTTTATCTTCTTTCTCTTCTCCTTCCTTCATCCTTCTGGTGCCTTTTCCCTATACCTTATCTTTTCGCACAGTTCCATCCCCAAAATTGCCTGCCCAACATCACTAAAAATAGGTGAATAAGTGAAATAGGTTAAATCCAATAATAATATGGGTAATTCACACTTCCTTAGAAGTCCATTAATAGATAGAAAAAGTGCACATTAGATACCATGTCACTTTTCCAATCACTACCCAATCATTGTGAAGTGGATACTGCATGGTAGACCTGCTAAAAATAGAAAATGCCAAAAATAGACTACAAGGGTTTGGTCACCTACTAAAAATAAAAAATCCATAGACAATATCAAGAATAGTCATGCTAGGTAAGGTATTCATGCTAGATATGATATTCAAGCTAGATCTAGGCAGGTCTATAAATAAACATGTTATGAATAGTAGTCCTTTTGAGAAAGTGGGAAAATGAAAAATGAGTAGGTCATTGAATATGTAGTTGAGTACATACCCCAACACTCAGTGTCATCAATATCCAATGGATCATAAAAAACAACTTCCCTATATTTCAAATCATAGAACAAGGTAAAATGGTGTGCATCATTAGATGAAAAATGTAAATATGCAGGAAATTTTCAATACCACCCATGAAATGATTATTTTCTTATTGATCATCGTTAGTTGAATTAATTGAAAATTCATAATTTTTAGAATGTGTAACAATTTATTTCTCATCTAAACGTAAATTGGTCCATAAATGAGTTTAAAAATGAGACTCAAAAAATTACCATCATCATTGGATGAACTTGGGAAAATGTGCATGTGGTTTTTGAATACATTCCATGGAATTAAAATTTCACTACAAGGAAAAGACCCTCTAGCTGAGTTTTTTGTGGAAGCCCTATAAAAATAGCCCAAAAATCCTTTTATAGTGGAGGACATTAGAAAATGTTTCTTTTATGGTGCTTTTATAAATACATAACGCACCGGTGCATTTTCTACTACAGACACACCAATGCTCTAAAAAATGGTGCACCATGGTAGAGTTATTTCAAAACAAAATATACTCTAGTGTGATACTTAAATACTGATGCATCGGTGTGATCTCAAAAATGGTGCACCTTGGTAGGGTTATTTAAAAACAAAAATACTCTATTGTGCTACTTAAATATCGATGCACTGGTGCATCTAATAATCGAGTGCACCATAATAGGGTTAAATAAATAAAAAATCATCAGCCGTAAAATTTCTTTTTACCCTTTCTAGTGTTGTAGAGCTCTTAAGCATCGGTTCAAATTTTTCCTCTCTGAAGCGCCCTGTCGTCGATTATTCCCTTACTTTCCTTCCTTCTATCCATTTCTCTATGCGTGGATTTTGAATTTTTCCAAATGATCGGAAAACAAAAATTGGACTACGTGGTAACCATGCCTCCCCAACGAGGAAATCTCTAGGTAATGTTTTTATTTCTCTATATCTTAAACTTTTAGTGGATTAAAATTCAAAATTTAGTTAAATTTCCATTATTTCTAAATTATTATTTTTCTGCACAATGCGTTCGAGTCATTTTTCTTGCACTACAAATGGTGCCCCCTGAAAATTTATAGGGTGCATCGAAACACCATGCCTAATTTTTTTTGCGGTTGTAACACCCCAGTTTAAACCCTTACGAACTAGAATGTATTATGTAATTGTGACTTAGTCTAGTGAGCCAGTAAAGTTGAAAAGGGGCCAGAGTTCCTAAGAAATGTAATACTCATATACATTAATAAAATATACCACTAGTTGCAAGACGAACAAGGACGAAAGAGATAGGGGGCTATGATTCCATGAGAGAAGGGGCTTAAGGGATAATTCTTTTTATTATATTTAATTTACCCATAATTGATTTTATGGAAAAAATGGGTTACATGAGCTTCTTGGGAGGAAGGTCGTGTGGTTCATGTTTTTCATGTAATTATATAAACTCTTCATGTTGGTTGTTTGGGGTTGCTCTTGGTTAATCATTTTTCATTTTATAATTCCTCATTTCACTCTTGTTGAATTCATGTGCTCTTGGGGGGATCATGGAAACGAATGGTTGGAGGAGGAGAGCCATTTTTATATGGTTGTAATATATTATTGATCCTTCCAGGAGGGAATGGATGCCTGTGTGTATGAGATTGATGGAAGTTCAGAAAGAACTATCCACAGCTAAGAATCCTCAGAGTTTCCAGAAAGGAGATTTCCTGAACAGTAGCACTGGATCCCAGGAGAGAAATGGAACAGCTTGAAGGACTGCATGGAAGAGAAAGGTGTTCATTTCTATGGGTTGTGCAGGCTGAGGGGAAAAGAGAGATGTAAATTTGGATTTGTTGTGTGGTTGGGAAACATGAGATCTAGTTAGCCAATTGTTGTGTGTTTTATATTTGGCATAGGACCTATCCTTGTGGATTCATATCCTTGGCTTGGGGGTGACATGTTGTTGAGAGTAAATGAACAGTAGTGTCTATGGTTGGTAGGAACGTCCTTGGTCTGCATCCAATTGGTGAATGTTTACTTGTAAAGATAAGTGCTCTTTGTGTTTTCTGTACAATGTATTTTCCATTGTGTATTTAATTAACTATGATATATGTATTTATAATGCGTATGTATGCTAGTTATTTGTTGTGCATGGAATGTTGTTTATCTCTTTTATGTTGTAGCATGGATCTTGATTAAAGCATGTGAGTATTTCATGCTTATTTTTTGAATTAATTATTATCAGAGTTCAAAATTGGTTTAGAAGTGATTTTTTGAGGTAGCGTGTCTGGCATGTGGGTGGTTGGGTATGTTACAAATTGGTAGCAGATCTTCTGGTTGAAACACTAGACTAGTATGGGCTAGAGCAAGTTCGAATTTGAGAAATTTGTTGTCACAAATTTCAAACTATGTGAATTTGGGGGAAAATGGAAATATTAGAGAGAAATATCCCCAAATTCGTGGGAAAATTCGAGTTGAAATAATTCAGGATTTTTTGAGAATTTTAATGGGTTCGATATGCAGAGTTGCAGAGTCGGGTTTGACTTGGAAGGTTGAAAGTTCCTATTTTTTTTAATGTTTCTTGTAGCATGAGGTGCAGAGGAATCTAATATAACCCTAAAGCTCATGAGTGGTAGTGTATTAGGTTGCATGGGTTCAAAACATGCATCGTTAAGACCTTTGGAAAGGTTGAAGGAAATATCAAGAGAGATAGCATTGCAGGAATCATGTAGAATCCAGAGCATCGTGCAGACAGAGATCCTTATAAAGGATTGTGGAATCGTGATTGTTCCCTTTTGAATTTTGGGAGCGATCACAATCGTTGAATCAAGGAAGCTCTATATCATTATATTTGGAGTCAAGTAAACAAGAACCGTAAGATCGAATTGGTCGATCGTTAATTGTTGATGGAAGCCAATAGGAGATAGAAAACTCTATAAATTTTCCACTTTGGTGATTATCGGAGGCAGGGAAGAAGCAGGAAATGTTGAAGGTTGAAGTCATGAAATCTCGTCGATTCTCTGATCTGATAGGAAGTTTGGGTGAAATCTCTATCGTTGATCAAGGTCATCCAGTGTTGACCCTCCAAATGTAAATAAGTTTGAGTCCTAGAAATATTGAAGGCTGAAGTCACGAAATCCAAGCACTCGTTAGATCGAGGGAAGAACTTTGGAAGTAATGCTAGCCATCGAATCTAACATTAGTGGAATGATAAAGTAACCATAGTTGTTAACTAGCATTAAGAGGTCATCATTTCTTTATGACCACTTTGACAGATATAACTCTGGGGGAAATTGAACTACTCGAGATTCGTAGTATCCTGGAGTCCCGAAGTGTCGAATCCCTAAAATCTCACCAACTTTCAAATCGAAGGAAGAATTCAGGAGAAATTTCAGTCGTTAGATTAGAAGTACAAGGATAGAGAATTTTGGGACTTCGAAACTTCACCACTTCAGAGACTACTCAAAACTAGGAAAAGCCACAAAGTGTCGAAGTTGTGAAGTGTCGAAGCCACGAAGTGCAAAGCCGCAATCGTAAGATTAAGCAGGTCGTCATATTTGGAGTGGATGAACATGGATAGTATATTTGGTGGATGATGTTTCTTATGACACGTGGTAGAGGTTCCATATGGGGACACGTGTCACATGAATTCATGTCCTTTTGGACTCCAACATGTCCATTTCAAAGTGACACATGATGCACATACTATGGGTCTATGTCACCATAGGTGACATCAGCATGCCATGTCATCTCCAGGATTATAGCCTCCAGGAATGTCCAACATAAATATTGGTGAAAGTGTCGAAGGTGGAAGTAGAAAATGCACGCGGACCATCGATCAAAGATCCCTTTGGGACTTTTCTCAATTGTTGGATCAAGCAGTGGAAGGAGGGCATAAGTACTTCGTAAGGTATAACTCTAGGGGCGTTGAACAACTGGATAGTTGTAATATACTGGAGTCTCAGAGTGTCGACGTCTCAACAACTGTAGATCAATATATGGTAGGATCCTTCCTGACCATTTGATCAAGAAGTGGGAGGACAAATTAAGTGGTAATATTAATCGGCAACCACTAGTCACATACGCTTTATGACCTCTTCGGCAGATATAACTCTGGGGAGTTGAACAACTTGAGAGTTTTGATATCTCAAAGTCCCAGAGTGTCAAATTCCCAAAGTGAATAAGGATCGTATATCTCATTAAGTCATAGACATAGGATTAATATGGTGGAAGGATAGTGTAAGGGGAGGCGTTAAGCGATGATAAGCGGTCATCATCACTTTATGACCACTTCGGTAGGATTCACTCTAGGGAAGTTGAATGACTCTAGATTTGTGTTATCCTGGATTCTCATAGCATTGAACTCTTGAAATAAATATGGATCTTCCATCTCAACACTGGGTTAAGTTGTGATCCTTAACTTCATTGAAGTCGGTAGGAAGCCAGGATCATCCATCCCACGGGAGATTAAATCTCAACCATCTGATCTACTAATGGAGATGACATAAGTACTTCGGTGAAAGCTTACTCCAAGAAAGTTGGAAGATCGAAAAGGGAGAATGGATGAAGGTTGAATTTCAAAGGACTTGGTTCCAAGAGTCAATATCATGATAAGGTAAAGGGGTTGATTAGAGGTGCAAAGGGCCTAGAAGTGAAAAATTCTATGGACACTTTTTAATGAGGTCCTATGTAGAAGAATAAAGAGAAAATCACTAAAGAAACATTGCTTAGAGTGGATAATCATGTGGTTTCAAGTCATGGTCACAAGAAAAGTGGATTGAAGGAACCACTTATGAAGAATTTGAATTATGTACCAATTTGAAGGGGTTGTGGAATAGTTTGACAATATTGGCACACAACCATTCCATTGTCACTACAAGATCTTGTTTGCAAAAAAAAGGGTGAAAGTGACTTTTTCAGGAGTCCCTAAATTTCAGCTTGGAGATCGGATTGGGGCATGAGAATAATCATCTGAAATATTACTCAAAGAAGAATAACATCGAATTGTTATAATTTGGAGAATTATGATATAAATATTCATAAATTGAGCAGAAAAAGTATGTTACAATCAATTGAAAAAATTATATAATATGTATAATTCTAACAAAATGGTTGCTTGCAGATTTTGCAGAATTAGAGGTATAATCAGATCAATTCAGGACTAGGATCACATATCAGAGTCATGGAAGCATGACATAGCTTACAGAAGTTGGATGAGGCAATAAATATCTATAGGGAAAGTAATGAAAGGTGGATAAAGAACTTGAGAAGAGCATATTAGAAGGATTGTTATTTAGTTGCTACAAAGTGTGAATAAATTGCAGGTATAACAAAAGAAATAATCCTCACATAATACATGAAGCTAGCAAGTGAATAATGTCAGTAATGGGCATAGAAAGGAAAAGTATGAATTCCTAGCCTTTAAGGAAGAGAGGTGTAGACAATTGCAAAGCTTAAGCGTGAAAGAAGTAGCCTAATGGACAACTAGGAGTAATAGTATTTGATTCAAGAATGTTGTGGTAGTAGAGTGATGGAAATTTTTGAGCTACTTCATTGTAGGGTGTTGGAATGTTTCATAAAGGTAAAGTTGGATATGACTACCCAAAAGGAGTTGCTACAAATTGAGTACATTGGTTGGATTGCAGAATGGAAAAGTGAAACTTGGTTGGAAAGTATTCATACCAGGGAACAATAGTGCAGATGAGCAGAATGGGATCACACAGGGCAAAAAGGATCTGAAGGAATTCAAGGATAACCAGCTAAAACATAAATAAATAAATGAATGAATTGAAATGTAAATCCACTAGAGTGAATGAGGAATACAATGAAGTTAAAATGCATATGCATTAGTAGGCATGTTGACAATGAATACTTGGTGCATATGGATGTATTATTGTGCATATGCACATGCTTGGATATGCATATAACATGCTTGTGAATTTAAATATAGTCTGTTATTATGAAATAATGATGTTATGGAAATTGAGTATGACTAATGATGGATTATGTATTCAGGAAAAATGATATAACGTGGTTAAATATGTGGATGTTGTTGTTGCTTATGATTTCCATCTATGTGAAGACCCATGAGGGTGGTAGGAATGGTGATCAAAATGATGAAGGAGGAAGTATGTGAGCTTCTATAGATACCAATTGATCGGGTAGCATCAATTAGGTTAATAAAAACCATCTAGGTATGAATTTGTTCCTTCTATGTTGAAGGGAATTGAGGTAAGAAATTCCCTCAGTTAATTTTTCAAGATTTAAATCAATATGTAATGGAAAAAGACCTAGAGTATGTAACTGTTATTGATTCCATAATCCATTTAGATAGATTTTGAGTTGTATTTTGTGGTATGATTGGTTATGGGATCATAACCGGGTTAATTCAGGAAAAATACTCCTTCTATAACAATGAATATCCATAGAGATATTCATGTGTGAGACCATAATATGGTTGGATATGGAAGGGCTACAGTGCTATGTGATTCCTCAATGGTATCTACTGTATATGTGATGTTTGGACTACAACCTCTTTGTCGACACTGAAGAGTACTTAAGAATTATATTCTTGGTGTTGTGTTTGGGTTGAAAAGGAAGGTATCCAAATAGTTAGGCAAGCAGTGGGAAGTGTGTGGATGATGTGTTGAGGTGTTGGACAAACCTTCCAACTCATCGTGGTGGAATGCATGACATATTTATGTGGTATTATGTAGTCAATGCATGGATGCATTGTGTAAATGTAGCCATGAGTATTGGCACATCAATTTTTATTTTATTTAGTAATTAATTGTTGCATTATTAAAAGATTGTGGTGTTTAAAATACATAATGATGGATAGTTGCATTTTATTTAATATGAGTACTAGTTGAAGGTGATTGGACTATTGTTTGTTACAATTATAAGATCACTTTTTGTAGCTATTAAAAATGTTACAAGTGGTATTACAGGAATTATTGAATTCATTTTGGTGAATGCATTCATATATTATATAAAATAGAAATGATTATGATAATAGCTGAAATGATGTGAGTATTGCTAACTCATGAAGTTGAAAACACTTCAGGAGTTGTTAGATAATGCAACAAGAAAGTTGCAGGTGAGAGTAGTTATATAATGATAAATTATGGAAAATCTCTATCAAGGGAACAACATGATAGAAATATTGGTGGATAGAAGAAAATATTCACTGATAATACATGTGTAAAGAATGATGGGTTCACTCCAATTAATAGTTGGATTAATTAAAGTGATTGAATTGTTGTTGTAAACAATTTTGAGATCACTTTGTGAATTTTTGTAATTGTTGCCATGAAAATATTCATATGCATGAAAAATTGCAGTTAGGATGGTCTTGGATATGGTAGGGATGTAAGCCCAGAAGGAAGACTAATATCTACAGCTACAAAATCCAAACATTATGAGTAGAAAAATCCATGCTTGGAAATTTTATTTTCCTATATAAAACAGATTTGATAAATTAATAGTTACAAATTGTTACATTATTATGCTAACAATTGGTTTAGTTGATTGAAGGTTGAGAAAATTACAAGAATAATGGTATTGGGTATGGCATTTTCATAAGCCATAATAAATATTGATGCCTACAGCTGCAAGAGACAAATGAATTATGAGTTGGAAGCTTGTTGACACAAGGGAAAACCCAAGGTTCAACTCAAACAGCGCACCAACAAACCCTAAATATTGTCCCTTTTGGTAACACCTATGAAGCAAATGAAGTCTCAACCGAAGTAGAAAGGGGGGGGTTGCAGGACACAGGTGTCTACAACCAGAGGAAATGAAAAATGATTCCAGAATAACAACGCAATATAACCTAGAGATTCTCAATAGTCTTATACTTAGCTTCGCAAAGTGAGTTTATACCTCCTATATTTAATAGGGAAATAGATCATGCAATAACAGTATAACAAAAATCAAATACCACAGCATCAACCACAAAGAACAACAAGATGTACGTGGTTCACCCTCTCCCTAGGGATACGTCCACAGAACTGTGTCTCTTGATATATTAGATGAAAACATATAGTTCTATCTACGCACTTAGCTACAGATTCTTCTCTCTCTTCCTCTCTATTTCCCCTCCCTGCACACCCAGCTGGAGGGTTGATCTTTGCACCCAATTGAATATCCAGAATACATAATTCTCTTACAATGAAACACTCTTCTCTCTCAATATTTCTATTACCAACAATGATGACAACCAACAATAACCAACAATGATGACAACCAACAATAACCAATAACCAACAATAACCAACAATGATCACAACCAACAATAACCAACAAACAACCCTCTCAAATCTTCTAGACCTTTATTTATACATTTCATGACTCTTAGACAACCTTAGACCGAAGCCTAGGTGTCAAAACCCTAGGTGCCAAAACCCTAGATGTCAAAACCCTAGGTCCACTTGACCCTCATTTTAAAGGCTTTGCCATCCTGTTCTTCCTTCTTCTCCATGAGTTGCTTCGAAGCACCCATTGGTGTCTTCTTCTACTTGCTCAGTTTTTCACGATCCATCTTCTTTGTTGCTTTGTCTTCCTTGATATTCTCTTTCAACAACTTGCTTTTCCTTTACCTCGTTCCTTATTTTCTGCTTCTTTAGCCACTTCAACCCTTCATCGGTTTGTGTGCCTTTCGCGCACTTAGTAATTTGTATTTATTCTTTTGTAATCTTCACGTTCTTCCTTAATACATAACCAAGGGCCAACAGGACCCCAACACTAACCTATGACTCGTCTCGAGTCACTGCAGGTTTAATCCTTCTTTATTACTTTGACTACAGACTACGCGGAGCAGCCTATGCTTTCTTCTTTGTCCCTCGCTATCATGTGCATACTGTCTTTTTTGTGTCTCGTACCCAATTTCAAATTCACTTGGTACCTAGACCCTTCTTCCTTAGCTTTTACTGAGACTTGTGAGGTAGTTGGTTGTGACAATACAGCTTCAACTGGCTTCCATTCACTAAACCATCCTTCCATTCTCTGTTAAGAGTCTTCAATTGTGCAGCTCCTCCTTCTGTAACATAGGCAACTTCGAATGGTATAAGCCAATGTGTCCTGAACTTTCCTAGATGATTCATGAACTTGTTGTCATATAAAATTACCAAATCTCCTTGCTTAAATGCTTTATTCTTGATATGTCTATCATGGTAAGAATTTTCTCATTCTTTTTGTACTTGCTGATGAAAGCCTGCAATAAACTTGTCTTCCTCTAGTTCCATCAACTGCGTGAACCTGTTTTGAATAGTGTCGGTATCATCCATACCTGTAAATGATGCAATTCTTAAAATAGGAACCAATTATTCCATAGGTACCACTGTTTCGAAGCCATAAACTAATATAGAGGGAGTTTTTGTTGTTAACTTTTTCCAAGTAGTTCGATAAGCCCATAATACAACTGGAATTATTAAGTCCCAATCATCTATGTTAACACTGCAAACCTTAGTCAGCATTGTTTCCAAGATCGTATTGAAAGCTTCGACTATACCATTCGCCTGTGGATGGTATGGTGTGCTTTTTTGATGATGAACTTCGAACTCCTGATTCAAGGCTTCAATGGTTTTGTTGATGAAGTGTGTGCCTTGGTCACTCATAATGATCTTTGGGCATCCAAATCTGGTTATGATATCCTCAAAGATGAATCGTGTAGTTGTAGCTGCACTACAGTCCTTAACTGCTAGTGCTTTTTCCCATCTAGTCAAATACTTTGTAGCAGTGATGATATATCAAGCTCCTGTGCACTTCCATGGTGGGTTAATAGGTCCCACAAAGTCAATAGCCCATTTCTCAAATTCTTGCAAAGTTAATTAAGGTGCTAAAGGCATCGCATCCATTTTTGGTGTCTTCCCTATTCTCTAACATACATCGCAGGCTCTGTAGTATTCCTTAGCATCCTTGTGTAAAGTGGGCCACCAAAGGCCAGCTCTGAGAACCTTCTGCATTTTTTCTTTCCCTGTATAATGTCCTCCTGGCATGCCTTCATGTGTTTCTGCAAGAATCAATGGTCTTTTTTCCTCCATAATGCATCTCCTCAAGATCTCATTCGGTCCCATTTTATATAACTATTCAACTATAAGTTGAAAATCTACATCGTGGACTACCAATTGTTTCTTCTTGATAATTGTATACTCGCGGGGTTCAATTCCTATGGATAGGAACTAGACTATATCGATGAAGTGCTCATCAAATTTTCTGATAGCCAACAACTATGCATCTGGTAGTGTATCCTCCAAACTGGTAGGTTCCTCTCCATGGTCTAACCTAGATAAGTGGTCAGGTCCCTTATTCATTCTCTATGGCTTGACCAAAATTTCAAAGTTATACTCCTGAAATAATAGTATCCATCTGCATATTCTTCACCCCAACAATGTCTTGTTGACTAAGTACTTCAGTGAAGAATGATCAGTGAACATCTTAAAATTTCCTCCCAACAAGTAGTGTCTAAACTTCTGCAACGCATATACCATATCTAAGACTTCTGTTTTAGTGGTAGTATAATTCCTTTCAGATGTAAAACGCTTCATGCTAGCAAAGTCTATACGGTGGTCAATATCTCCTGCACCTAGTTGTGCTAAAACTACTCCTAATGCAAAGGATGAAGCATCAACATGAACGTTGAATTCCTTACTCGAATCTGGAAAAACTAAGATAGGAACAATGACAATTTTCTGCTTTAGTGTGTTGAAGCTATGTTGGTATTCTTTTGTCCATTGAAACTTACTATTTTTCCTTAATATCTTCTAAATAGGTGTTGTTATATGTGCATAACCTTTAATAAACTTTCTATAATATCCAGTGTGTCCCAATGCAATGCACAACTGTCTAACTGAAGTAGGAGGAGGTAGATCAACAATGATAGCAATATTGGAAGGATCTACCAACAACCCATGTTTAAACACAATGTGTCCTAACAATACTCCAAAGGGAGAAAAAAAAATACACTTCTTCAAATTCAAGGCAATCTGGCATTCCCTGCACTTATCTAACATTAATATCAAACATTCAATATGATCTTTCAGTAAGCTAAAAATGGTCCAGTCAACAAAGTATGCCTCCAAAAACTTATGTAAAAAGTCCTCAAATGATTCGACCACCACCCTGGAAAACATGGTTGGTGCATTATTCAACCCAAAAGGCATTACAGTGTACTGAAAAGAACCCCATTTTGTTGCAAATGTAGTCTTATGTCGGTCTTACTTAGCAATTTTGATCTGGTGATAGCCTGAAAATCCATCTGTGAATGAATAAACTTCTTGTCCTCTTACATTATCTAGAACCTCATCGGTAAAAGGTGTAGGAAATGGATCATGTAAACATGCATCATTTAGTTTCCTTAGATCTACACAGATTATGATTTCTCTTGAATTCTTATCTTAGACCACCATAGGGCTGATCCATTCAGATTCTTCAACTGGTTCTATGATTTGTGCTTCCAACATTCTATCTAATTCAATCTTAACTTTTTTCTTATACTTGGGATTCAGTCTGTAAGGCATCTGCTTGATAGGTCTTGCATATGTTCTCAAAGGGATCTTCATTTCTCCCATGAGCCCTTTAATGCCCTTCATGTTTGTGAACTTGGTTGGAAACAAGTCTTGATACTCATGCAATAGTTTTGTAATCTTACTAATAGTAGCATCATCCCAATAGTCTCCAACATTTGCTAACTTAGGTGCTTGTTCTGTTCCAATGTTAACTTTCTTAATTTTAATAGGGTTCCCTACAAAAGTTAATTTAATCCCTGGCCCTTCTATATATCTGTGTCCTTCAGTTTTTGAAATGTTTACATCCCTAGGGCCATCATCCTCATCAGCATTAATATTATAACAACCTTGTAACTGGTGAAGAGGTGCACTCCATTCATCTTCCTCTTGGTCAAGAGGGGGGTTAGGTGCCTCCTTAAAGACCTTATGTGTTATAGTTTGTAAATCCTGATATACTGTGGGGTACTGACTTTCAAATAGGAATGTAGCTATAAAGTTTTGAGTCATATCATACCAGTCTGTAGTGGTTAGGTGTGGTTATGCTTGAAGATACCAGTTGATATGTTAAGCCCTAAATAGTGGCTCATTACCCCTTAATTAGGGAATATTACAATAGTAATGTTATTTTATTTATGTTGACTTTAGTCCATTAGTTGTAATTATACCTCCTAGTCTCCTATATATACCAAGGAGACATTTTCATTTGGAATCATCTTGTATTTTGACATTTATGTGGGAATAAGGAGGTTGTGCCCTCGAAGATGCTTATTATATGAATTTATTTGTTTTTCAAGGTGTTGAGTACTTATTCTGAGGTTTTTCTATGCTATATTGATATTTGGTTCCTAACATATGGTATTAGAGCTCAAGGTCTTGGGGTTTCCCTGCTACATCTTAGACACCTTGGAATTTTCTCTATAAAAAAATTTCTACAACGATTCAGAAGGAACTTCTTGGAGTATATTTAGTATATGGATCAAGGTAGGGTGGGTTAAAATTTTAGCTCCCAAGGCCTTATACTTTATGAGATACATCCTTTGTAAGATAGGGTTCTGCAATCATCCTGAATTGAGTTATTGCAGAATTTTTGCTATAAAAAAATTTATGTAATGTTTTAGACCCTGAACTCCAAATGATATTCACATAAATTAGTAATTTATCTGTGGTAAAAATTTTAGCTTATGGGTCATCTTACATTTTTATATATACCCTTTGGAAGATAGGGTATATCACTAGTCCTATTGAATGTCTCAAGCAGGTGTTCTGGGTAAAAAAATCATAACTTCTTCCTAGAGTATCCAAATTGAGTGAGACTAGTTGCATTGGATAGTTGACAGCCCGCAGTAGTTATGGTACGTGTTTCAGAATTTTATATCAATTATTTTGTGTGGGGGAATGTATACAAGTGAGATCTCCTGGAAAGGCCAAAAATCAACAAGCTGTGGGGAATTTATCGTAAATTCCACTTGGCACATCCAATTTTGATCCGACCTGTGGAATTGTAGAGAAGAAATATCAAAGAGCTACTAAAAAAAAAAAAAATCATACTCAGAAGGGCCAAAATTTTGAAGATATAATAAAAGGAATATTGTCTAGCAGAACCACCTCAAAATCAAGGTTTAAAGTGATACTTGGCCAACATGCCACCAAAAAAGGGAACTTCTACACCAAATAAGCCTCCAGACAATCCTACTTTGACTCTTGATGAAGGTGAAGAAATGCGTAGGGACATAAATGATTTACAAAAGAAGACAGTAACAAAA
>ML797539.1:111758-156472 GCA_009831015.1 Picea engelmannii
CTTGAGGTAGTGGTCGAACGTGTGGTTGCACCCAGAGATACTATAATAAATGGTATCGTGACCCGTGCACACATAAGTGGATCAAATCCCACCCCCATGTCCTTCAACTTTTTTGCCCAAAGGGGTTGTATCCAATGGTGGAAAGCGAGGAGTTTTTCACCGTTGGGAAAGGTTCAATTCTCGTGAGGGATTTACCTGGAGCCATGGGGACACCGTGAGGTAGTGGTCGAACGTGTGGTTGCACCCAAATATACTATAATAAATGGTATCGTGACCCGTGCACACATAAGTGGATCAAAGCCCACCCCCATGTCCTTCAACTTTTTATGTCCCCGAGGTGTAGGATAGTCAGTGACGGAGTGTGTTGTTAAGCCACTCCGTGATGTTAAAGTCATCGGTTCGAAACCTGCGGGGACAAAAAATCCAACCATGTTAAGGGTTGGTGTGGCTCAGGCCGGGTGAAATCCCCGGGTGATTTTGATGGCTTAGATGCCCCTGAGTCGTGGTTTCTCAAGCCACAGGTTAATCGCGTAGCCAACAGGTCCCGCACAAATTAACAAACAAAAAAAAAAAATGGTACTAACTAATAAGGATGCATTTTCATGGACTACAAAGGCAACTAAATATTTTGAACAACTTAAAGAGGTGATGTGCAAATCTCATGTCTTAACCACTCCAGACTTCACAAAAACCTTTATTGTGGAATGTGATGCCTCGATAAATAGAATTGGTGTTATCCTAATGCAAGAAGGAAAGCCCTTGGCTTTTGAAATTCGACCACTCAAGAGAAAGGACTTACACAAACCCATTTATGAGAATGAAATGATGGCAATATTGCATGCATTGAAGAAATGGCATCCTTACCTAATAGGTAGGCACTTCAAGGTCAAAACAAATCATGATAGTCTTAAATACTTCTTGGAACAAAGAATATCTTCAAAAGAACAACAAAAATGGGTAACCAAGATATTGGGTTATGATTTTGAAATCATTTATAAAAAAGGGAAGCAAAATGTTGTGGCAAATGCACTCTCAAGGAAGGATGAATATGTTGAGGCCTTTCTCTGTGTTATCTTGATCATCCAACCCGATTGGATAATAGAAGCAATGGATGAATGGAAGAATGACGAAAAAGTGTGGACTCTCATTCAAAGGTTGCAGCAGGATTCCAGTGCATTAGATACATTTACATGGAAAAATGATTCACTATGGTACAAAGATCGCTTATATTTATGTAAGAACTACCAACTCAAACTAAAGGTACTATTGGAATTGCACACCTCTCTAGTAGGAGAGCGCTCGAAATTTTTGAAAACCTACCATAGGGTCAAGAAGGAATTTTTTTGGGATGGCCTTAAAATTGATGTTCAAAGGTTTGTGGCAGAATGTTTGGTTTGCCAACAAAATATGGTAGAAACAATTAAGAACCCAGGTCTTTTACAACCATTAGCCATCCCAAGTTAGCGTTGGGAGGAGGTTTCCATGGATTTCATCACAGGGTTACTGAATTCTAAAGGAAAGAGTGTCATCATGGTTATTGTTGATAGACTGACCAAGTACACACACTTTTGTGCACTCTCTCATTCCTTCAAATCCAGTACAGTTTCCACTACATTCATGGAGACAGTTCAAAAGCTACATGGAAGCCCAAATATTATTGTAAGTGACATAGATCCCATCTTCAGTGGACATTTTTGGACAGAATGTTTTTCTTGTTTGGGTACTCAATTGGCTCATAGGTCATCCTATCATCCTCAATCTAATGGACAAACCTAGATAGTGAAAAAATGTATGGAAGGCTACCTTCGCTGCTTTGTCTCTGATAAACAAACACAACGGTTCAAATGGTTACCCTTGGAAGAATAGTGGTATAACACTTCCTTTCATACTGCAACAAAAATGACAACTCTATGGATACCACCCTCCTTTCATCACTTATATTTATAGAACTCTATGGATACCACCCTCCTTTCATCACTTATATTTATGGAACTCTATGGATACCACCCTCCTTTCATCACTTCTTCTCTAAAATAAAAATCTAAGGTTCAAGCAATGGAAGTTCACATCGAGCATCAACAACAAGTTCTCCAAATATTAAAGGACAACCTGACCATGGCACAGAATCGCATGAAACAACAAGAAGATCAACATTATAGTGAAAGAAGATTTGAAGTAGGGGATTGGGTGTTTTTAAGACTACAACCATACAAACAAATGTCCCTCAAGCAAGCCAAGAAGGATAATAAATTATCACCAAAGCACTATGGCCCTTATAAGGTGTTGCAAAATATTGGTACTATGGCATAAAAATTGGAGTTGCTTGCATCTTCACGAGTACACCTAGTTTTCCATGTTTCATGCTTAAAGAAGGTTATAGGTGACAAGATCCCAGTTCAAACTATATTTCCAGAACATGACGAGGAAGGAAAACTCATTGGAGCCTGAAGCCATCACTAACACATGAATTTTCCAGCTGAGGAATAGATCCATTTCAGAGTATCTCATTAAATGGAGGAAACTATCGGTTGAATATTCCACTTGGGAAGATGAGTATTTTATACAGAAGCATCCAGAGTTACTCAAGCATTGCGGAAAACACTTGTCTCAAGGGGAGGGGCATGTTAAGCCCTAAATAGTGGCTCATTACCCCTTAATTGGGGCATATTACATTAGTAATGTTATTTTATTTATGTCGACTTTAGTCCATTAGTTGTAATTATACCTCCTAGTCTCCTATATATACCAAGGAGACATTTTCATTTGGAATCATCTTGTATTTGGACATTTATGTGAGCATAAGGAGGTTGCCCCCTCGAAGAGGCTTATTATCTTAATTTCTCTCTTTTTCAAGGCGTTGACTACTTATTCTGAGGTTTTTCTATGCTATATTGATATTTGGTTCCTAACATGATAGGCGTAGTATCTAAGGTGTTAATGAATTTATGTACCCATTGTTCTTTAGGAATGTTGCTTGAGGTTTCCTCAAAACTTCACACATGGTTCTTAGGAAAACTCTGACCTGTGTATCAAACTTCGCAACCTTCATCTTGATCTGAAAATTTCACTGTCAATAAGGTGTGGCATTGCACCCACTCCATGATGTTCTTCTTATGTGTTTCCCACCATCTAGATGGTGTTGCTTTCAAGGCTTCATCTAGTGCCAACAATCTATGTTGTACTAGTACAATTCTCTCAAATGAAACTAGAAATGTCTCTAAATGATTCAAGCCATCAAATGTAGGAAGATTACTTACTTATGTGCCAATCCAGTGAACTGCCTTGGTCAATCTGGCACACCTCCATGTAGATACTTTATACATTATGTTCTGCCAATTTTCCAATGCTTCTTCTGAATATGATGAACATGCACTCTCACTTCTCCAACTTATATTTCCATCTATTGTAGGATTAATATAATCATGTTGTCCTGTTGTCAGTTTGTAGATTTTTTCTAGCTCATATGCACGGTCTTCTTCTCTTATGGGTTTTTTATGTCCGCGACCTTCATCAAAATCAAGAAGTGCAATGACCTTAAGGCCATTATCCTCGAATGTCAATCTTCTCTTTTTTAGGTCAACAACAATCAAATTGTTGAAATCCCAATCAATTCCTAACAGCGTAGGATAGGGACATCTATCATCAACAAGCTCAAGAATCAGCTAGAGGATGATGTAATCAATGGGTTTATTAACAACCCAACCATTGTAAGTAACCCAAAATGCCAGATGCTCCAAGTTGTTCTAGACTATGAAGCACAAGGAGACCCGTTGGAAGATTTAATGGAATAACAAATTCCTACTACCGTTGTTCACAACAGCAAATCCGTTGAGATCGCACCAGGGAAGTCTCTGAACATTAATGCCAACCTAGAAGAGAAACAACAACAAAATCTAATCCAAACCCTCTCTAAATACCAACAATCTTTTTCCTGGGAGTACTCTAATATGAAAGGTATTGATCCACAACTCTGCACACACCACATTTATATTGAGAAATATTCCCAACCTATCCGAAAACCGCAAAGAAGACTGAACCCCCACCTCAGAGATATTGTTAAAGAAGAGCTACAAAAGTTGTTGGACGCAGATTTTATATACCCTATCTCAGATAGTCGATGGGTTTCCCCATTAGTCATCGTCCCAAAAAAAAATGGGAAGTGGAGAATCTGTGTTGATTATAGGGAGCTAAACAAAGCTACTCAAAAATACCATTTTCCATTACCCTTAATTAATCAGGTCTTGGATACCTTGGCAGGGAAGAAATTTTTCTCTTTCCTAGACGGTTTCAGCAACTATAATCAGATCTAGATTACCCCAGAAGATCAGGATAAAATGACATTCACATGTTCCTGGGGTACCTCTGCCTACAAAGTATTTCCCTTCAGACTTTGTAACGCTCCAGCTACATTTCAAAGGGCCATTCTGAGCATATTCACTGATCTGATTAGCGAAGGGCTTGAAGTCTGCATGGATGATTTCACCTCGTACGGTGACGACTTCAATCAAGCCTTGAATAATTTGGAGAAGGTATTGGAACGGTGCATCGCTACCAGGTTATGTTTAAGTCACGAAAAATTTCACATGATGATGACAGAAGGTGTGGTATTAGGGCATTACATTTCTGCAGATGGAATTAGAGTAGACCCAGCAAAAATTGAGGTAATCCTTAATCTACCTACTCCACACACACAAACTAAGATACATAGTTTCCTTGGTGCTTCAGGATACTATCGCAGATTTATGCCAAATTTTTCAAAAACCGTTGCGCCCTTACATGCTTTGACAAGTAATGTAGAATTTCAATGGTTTGAAAAATGTGATGTGGCTTTTGCAGGACTCAAGAAACTGATCTCAACAGCGCCAATGTTGAGAGGACCAAATTGGAAAATACCATTTCAAATTTCCACCGCTGCCTTAGAAATTTCCATAGGCGTTGTTCTTGGACAGGAAGAAGAAAAGAAACCCTATGCCATTTATTTCATTAGCAAGAATCTAACTCCGGATGAACTTAATTATACAGTAACAGAGAAAGAATTTTTAGTTGTTATACATGCCATCAATAAATTTCGTCATTATATAACAGGCTATCTAGTTATCCTATATATTGATCATTCTACCATTAGATATCTAGCTAATAAACCAATTACTAATGGACAGGTCACTCGATGGTTATTATTATTGCAGGAGTTTGATATCACCATCAAAGATCGACCCGGGAGAGAAAATCTTTTCCCAGACTTCCTGTCTCGCATCCCAAAAACAAATGACTCATTAACAATTGAGGACCAATTCCTAGATGAGCATTTGTCTGTTTTCGACACAAAACCACCTTGGTACGCTGATGTATCAAATTATCTAGCAGCGGGAATATTACCAACACATTTATCATCAAAGGAAAGACGATTGATCATCCAACGTAACGCATGATTCACTTGGATCAGTGGATATATTTTCCACACGGGAGTTGATCTCCAGATCCAGTGCTGCGTATGAGAGGACAAAATCTATGACATACTGAAAGTAGGACATGACGAGCCCTGTGGGGGGCATTTTGCAGACTGCGGGACTGGACACAAAATATTATAGATGGGCTATTATTGGCCCTCAATATTCTGAGATGCCAAGAAATATGTTTAGACATGCGACAGTTGTCAGCGGATGGGGAAACCAAGTCAGGCTAATGAAATGCCCTTGAAAACACAAGTAGTCGTAGAACCATTTGAAATATGGGCACTGGAATTCATTGGCCCCTTTAATCCAAATTCAAATCAAAATGCCTATATTCTCGTTGCAACGGACTACATGACCAAATGGGTAGAGGCAGAAGCTTTACCAAATGCAACAGAAGAAGTAGTCATCAAATTCCTTTTCAAATTGTTTGTATGGTATGGACTACCCAGAGAAATAACTATTTATGGAGGGTCACAATTCATAGGCCATAGAATCACCGCCACCCTAGATAGCTATCACATTAAGCATAGAGTTACTTCTCCATAACACCCACAGGCAAACGGGAAAGTAGAAAGCACCAATAAGGTCCTAGAGGCAATTCTGACAAAGACTGTCTCAACAAACCGATAGAATTGGGCTACTGAGCTCCCAAATGCATTATGGGATTATCATACAACCTGGTGTAACACCACTGGCTACTCTCCTTACCATCTAGTCTATGGTAAAAAACCCATCTTCCCAATCGAATTCGAGATCAAGACCCTAAGAATGGCCTAGGAAATTGGAATAAATCTTACAGAAGCACATAAATGACGCCTTTAGCAACTCAACGAATTGGATGAAGCATGCTTGTTTGTTGTGGAGCGCACAGCTATTATCCAGCAACAGAGAGAAACCTGTCATGACAAGCATATCAAGAAGAAATCATTCAAGAAAGGCGACTGGGTGCTCCTCTACGATTCCATATTTCAAGACTTTCCTAGGAAATTACAGACACGATGGCTCGGGCCGTATGAAATTAATGGAGTCCATGATAATGGCATGGTTACTTTGAGCACCATGGATGGGTCTGGATCACCCTTTCTGGTCAATGGACACTGGCTGCAAATTTACCACCAGCCACCTTCAAAAGATTCTTTCTATCAAGAAGTAAGTAAAGACCCTACAGTGTAGATTTTGGCTGGCTGGGAAGGTAACCCAGCCACCCCAACTCTATAAATGATGTATTTTGTTTATACTGTACATATTGTACATAGTTTCCCAACTAAGTGGTTAGTTTTTCTTTGTTTATAAAAAGTCATCTAGGAAACAAGAATCAAGACAGATAACTACAATTAGCACCTTTTTATGTTCCATACTCCCATTTTGTCTTATCACACGGACTCTGTCTTTTACATGTTCATGATGATTCTTTTCCTTTTCGCGCAACTATTGTTCCTTTTCGCGCAACTATTGTTCCCTTTCGTGCGCCTGTTGTTCCTTTTTTAACGGATCAACTGTTGTTCCCTTTCGTGTGCCTATTTCTCCTTTCGAAAAGAACAATTGTTGTTCCTTTTTCGCGCACCTTCTGTTCCTTTTTTGAATGGAACAATTGTTGTTCCTTTTCGCGCGATTGTTGTTCCCTTCTTTACTATTCAAATGCTAGCCATTCCTCTATAAGTGCGGATTTCATCAAATAATTTTCACCAGCATTGTTTCTAATCATCATTACAACGATCTTTCATTATTTTGTGGATGGTCCCTCACACCTTATCAAAAAAAAAAAATCGTGGAATAATCTCTCTGAAATATCTTAAACCTCATTCATAATCGATCGCCACCATAAGTTGTTTCTTTCCCTTATATATACAAATATACCTGAATGATATTCTGGCTCTATATTATAAGGAGTCTTCAACACACTTTTACTTGGCATCTTTACACTTCCTTATACCATCCCTTACTCTTAAGGAGTAGATGAGCCTCCATTAAAAAAATAAAATTAAAAAAAATAATAATATATATATATAATAAAATTTTCCCATAAAGAATGGGAGGTCTCATCACGATCCAACCTACCATGATCATAGGATACTAACATAAGTGGCATTCCCACTATGGTTACCACACCAGGGTAATGGCCTTTGACACTTTCTTTTGTTAAAGGACAAGAAGTCTCATTATGAGCTGGCTTGTTCACTTAAGTTACAATCTAGTGAGTGACATTATCATCATCTGGATACCAAACCAAGTGTTGTGCTACTTATATGTTTAGTATAATGCACTCATTAATTATCAATCCGGGATTTGTAATCGACAAAGTTACAAGACACCAGTAAGAAAGGTAATTTTTAATGTCATGAGTATAGAATCAAACTAGATTATGTATGCTGGAAACAAATCAAAATAGCAAACTACAATGCACTTTGGTTGTCCTTCTCAGAGAGGCTATCTATTCCATTATGGCACATGCAAGTATGATATGGAATTAGTTTGATAGATCAACTCTGATATCTAACCCAGAAGACTAATTATGCAATCCACACTTCTAAAAAGAAATCACACATCAATCAGCATAGCATAGGTAGTTCAATAGTCAATATGTTGGTGTTGTTGTGGTTCACACTGAACTTCACTAGGTCTTCTCCAAGTAGTTTTGACTATTGCTACCAACAACTATGATCACTCAAGAAAACCAAACTCATGAGAACATAAATAGAGCACATGTAAAAATAGAGTAATTAAAGATCTAAGCAATTATAAAATGGAAATCTTAATCTAAAGTGTATTGCTATCATCTAACAGAGTTAAATATTTAGCTAAGTCAATGTTTAGACTACTGAAAACAAATACTAATGCTAATCTACAAAGAGGTTGACCTTTATTGGGCGGTGGGGCCTTTCCGCTTCAACAGGTCAGCTACTGAAGTCTACAGGAAGATTTCTTTTAACACACACATTACTCTTACTCACACTTCAAAACATAAAATCCAAAACTCTCTTTAACAACTCAACTCATTCCTAGTCATAGATAAACAGAATATGGAGATAAAATAGCATTCCATTAATCTTCACTCAATATGTGTTATGTACTATCATACGTTTCTTACATATTAATGATATGCTAACTCTCCTCTCCTTCTACCATCCTTCCCATGTCTATTTAATAGTCTGCATCGTGAAACACAAGGAGGCGAAGTGATTTGCAAATCAATCAGTTGTTTAAGTTTTATCATTCAGTTACATCTTCAGCTTCATCCTCATGACATGAAGTGCATGAGGATGAGGCAATTAACAAAATGTCCTTATCATAGAAAATAGACATCCACCATTTGACTTAGGTGAGATCTGGCACTTAACTCAGTACATTGGGCTCTTCCATATGAGTATCGGATCGTAACAGACAAATGGTACCAGATCACGACAGGGCGCAAAAGGTGGTACTGGATCATGACAGAGTGTGGCCGTTGGTACCGGATCATAAAATACTGTGTTCATTGGTACCAGATCACAACAGAGTGTCTTTGTTGGTACTGGATCACCACATGTAAGATTTAGTACTGGACGTGTTTGGTATCGGATCAGACAGCAGCAATATTGGTGTGCAGGTACCGGATCACGACAGAGATGGTACAAGAATGCTAGACATCTAGGGGTCAAAGATTCACATATGACAAATCAAGCATTAGTACATGAAATATTTAATTCCTTAACTCAATAAACCACAAAATACATGAATTAACCATACTTTACCTTATGACCTTATTCCTGGCAATTGGTAGCATTCTTGTCATTCACTCAAGCTTTAGGTAGGTCCAAAATGGTATAGGTGAAGATTAAAATAGGGTAATGAGAATGTCAATTTCAGGTCTCAACATTCCCCCATGCCAAAATCATTGCATGTCGTTGTGCAACTAAAACAAAACCCAAAATTTTCAAAACTTGAGACTGTGTTCTTTACTTGGGTGGATCAATGATATTGATGACTGAAGCCTCTTCTCTTAGATCCCTTTTGATGACCCTAACGTATTGTAGGAGTCATAATACCTTCTTGAGCTTGTTAGAGGTCTCTTCATGGTCGTCTTGAATTTGTTGGTTGGTTGCTTTCAACTGCTCGTTTTCCTTTTTGATATATCTATCCAAGAGTTGATATTCCTTTATTTCCTGTTGGAGTTCCTGATTTTGTTTTTGTAATTCCCCAATTCTTTTCTTCATTTGTTCTTTTGTAAAGTTATTTGTTTATTCTACCATTGTTGGTTGGGTGCACTCCCTTTCCTCAACTTCCCCCCTCATATCACATAGAGTAATAGTGGCTTTCTCTTCGGTCAGACTAGGGATGTCATCTTGAATTGGTAAATCGTCAGAAGGGGAGGTAAGGTCGATTGGATCTTCCTGTGTATGAGGACTAGCTATTATTTTTCCCTTCTTTTCCATGCTCCTTGTGGTTATTTTACAAGGAAGTATCGGATCAGGGATGCTTACAGGCTTCCTTTTCTTCCTCTCTAATTGTGAAATGGTGACAGGAGGTTGTGCCACAAACTGTTTACTCTTAGTTTCTGAGCTATGTTTCCTTTTCTTCATCATTTTCATATGGTCCTCTTTCTCAACTGCCACTGTTGAAGTCTCCTCTATTAATTTATTTTTACCTTTTGATTCAGAGCTTTGAGAAGTCTTGTTAATTGTGGAAGAGGACCCTTCCTTTTCATGTTGGCTCACTGCCCTAGATAATGGTGGAGTTGTTTTATCCTTCTTGCTCTTTTTTTCTTGGGGTTCTTTACTTTTCTTTGGACCATGTTGGGTTTCCTCCATAGATTTGTTTCCTATGGGAAGGTGTTGTGTGATAAGGGTTTTCCAACTAATCCTCTGTTTCCTAAGCTCATGCAAGACTAGCATGTTAATGAAACCTTGATGGTAGATGCTAGTCTTTTCTATTTTGGAGATGGATTTAACACCCCTTACCATTTTATTCAAACTCATCCATATAAAATAGGGAAAATTGATTTCAGGGACTCCTTAAAAATGAAATAGGAGCCTTAGGTGATAAATGAAAGTCACGGAATACATGCCTTCACAGGTGAAAAATCATTGAAGACTGGTAATCATTGGATGGTATTCTTCTTTGATGTAGTTTCTAGGGATCCCTTTCTTCTAGTCGGGATGCTAATGATCTACCTTCAAGAATTGTTGGCACATCTCTTTGTTAATTCCCACACCTTTGAAGTATTTAGATCCTCTGCTAGGCAGTTACGTAACCTCCCTTATGGTTGCTTCATTAATTATCAGTTGTAGATTGCCTATATGTGTCGTCTCTCCATCATAACCTTGTATAAATTCCTAAGATATCTTCTCGTTCCAGCCTGTAAATTTTTCTAGAAATGGTATCCACCCCAATCTGGCATATTTTTCTTGACATAATTGGTATTCCTCGGTTTCCCTATAAACTTGGAAAACCGGTTCGTGTATAGTAACGACCATCATTATAAGTTAAGAAAAGGATTGGTTGTAGCACCAGGGTTTAGTGAATTAAAGGAGGGTTTGGTACTGGAAAGGAGCAGGCTCGGAACTGGAGAAAATCTCACGACAGGGGGAAGTATGGTGATAGTGTTGTGAATGGTAAGTTTAAGTGAGGGTGTTGTAAGGAAAAATTATGACCAAATGAGGCTTATCTGGATGGCTTCACCACCATATAAGCCATTTCATATCTACCCATTACTGTAATGATGAGGATAAGACGTCGGGTATCAGGGCATCATTTTAGAATAGGTGATTGGATGTTCGGGTTGTGAAATTAATGTTGGATCGTGGTTCATGGTATAAGAGAGGTTCATGAATTTGCTTGAGGATGAAATATATTCGTGGCTTATCATTGCTATGCATGTTTCATATTTTTATATGATTTTTTCCTTTAACCATGTTCAAGAGCTATGAGAGGATTAATTAGGTTTAGGCATATGGTTATGAGGGATAGGCATATGGGTTTAATACTCAGATCGTAGGATTTAGTATAGCTTTTCATATTTATTGTAGTTTTATGAGCATAGGAAAATAAATACCATGTTACCTTTGCTTTCACCTTTGTATGATCGATGCCCATAGTATGTATGACTTCTTGTAAATTGTCAAAATTCATCCTTTTAGACTGAAGCTTCTTGAAAACTTGGTACGGCAATGTCTTGTACTTCTGATGTGCATATCTCCTTTTGTGCAGAGTGATCATTTGAGTCTAGAAAAGAGTTTTGAAGGGGCTCTTTGACCTTCCCCCATGTCAAAGATGTTGTATCTATGTAGGCAAGAAGATTCAACATTTGATATCATAATGGAGAAAGATGACAACAGTAAAGAAAATCAATCAAATTTTAGAAGTACATCTTATCACTTATCATATGATATCATGCCAAAAATGAAATTGCTCCTGTTGTAATGGATTATTGACAGAGGTAACATTCAGCAGTGAAATAGGGGAATACATATATGTTTGCATCTCATGCCAAAAAATGAAATTGCCTTACTCTTAATGGATTATTGACAAAGGTAGAATTCAGCAATGAAACAGGGGAATACATATATGTTTTCCAAAAGAACAGATCCCACATAACGTGCTTCAAAGATTTACTATCATTGGTTGGTATAGATAAATTTCACAATATGAGTAGATTAAGATCCCTAGTAAGGGCTCCACTCTTAAGAAGTTTCCTTCTTAGATAGTGTAGGCTTTAGATGTCAGACCGGTAAGTTGACTTAGGGTGATTCTCAAATGGACATTTGCTTGGAGAAGTATATTGCTAATTCATATGGGATTTTGTATCTCATGAGAGCCAATAATGACCTTTACTCTTTTTGTTTTAGATGGAAAAAAGTGGATTTTTCAATAAAACAAGTATAGATGAGACATGTTTCAACCAGAACCCACTACCAGCAAGCTTGTGCAGTTCTCAGGTGGGGTAGTTGTGATAATTAGTGAGAGGTGCCTTCCCCAGGCAGAATGCCCCATTGCCAACAAGCTTGTTCAGTACCCTAATGGGTTTGCCTAGTCATACCACAGACCGATACCCGTTGCCAGTAGACATGTTCCGTATCCCGGCGGGTTAGTCTCTTAAACCCTTTTTCCATCAAAGGCTTCTTGTCCATAGTCATCTATTTTGGTTTGTATTTAAAGAGTGCTTTTCATGGTGATAGGGGAGACTCGTCTGAAAACATTTTTACAGGGTGGGATGGTATTGGGTTGGAAGGCATATACTCTTCTTTTGTATGTATTTTACAGATTTGTCTGTATGTCTTTTACAGATTTGTCTGTATGTCTTTTACAGATTTGCACATTATTTCTTTAAAGTGATCCAGATGTATAATTTCGTCTGAAGTTGTCCATAAGAGAATGACCTAAAGTTTCCTTGGGGTACTGGTACATCCTCTGCCATAAAAATTTTGGTAGTGTGCCCATGGTAGAGAGTGTTCATATACTCATATGTTACTCTTTAATAAGATAAACCAATGAATACTATTGAAATCTGGTTAGGGTGAGATAGTTTCTTATAGGCTAATATATTTTTTTCCTTTAAATCATGTTGAAATACTGGGTAAAGGCAACTTCTAGTCGTTAAAGTGGATTATGGGTCTTTGAGAAATCACAAGTAAAAATTGTGTCCCTGTTGTTATTTTGTTTTTAAGCAACAGAACCACAAGAAATTAAAATACTTTTCAGCAACATAACCAAAAGAAATTAAAATACTTTTCTGCAACAGAACCAAAAGAAATTAAAATACTTCCCTTTAGTTTTCAATAGGAGGGCTTCCATTTGGTACTACATTTGGCTTTGTGGTTCCATATTAAGTGGTTGTTGCATGGATTCATTGCCATAAGATTTTGGAATATGCTTTGTCAATATGTCTTGATAGTACTGTAGAAGGACAGACTCTGGTACCAGACTAGTACTGGACCAGAACAGGATTTCTGGTGCCGAAACAGAACAGAATATTGTTGATGCCTACAACTAATGTTTAGCAAGTTCATGAAGGATCAAATAGATTATAAAAATTTTCTTACAAAAATAAAAGAAAATTTGCGAAAGTAAAACAAAAGGTGGTAAAAGTATTTTGTTGCCTTCAGCTTATTAACAAAATTCGATCCACACCTATGTACAAAAAGTTTCAAATAAACCAATCAATCAATGTGGGTCAATAGGAGGATATCCTTCCTTACTGATCATCTGCATGTCTGAATTATGTAGTATACAAGTCAGGAATTCTTCTTTTGACAGAGGTTTGTTGTAAAGTCACAACCGGTGACCATTCACAAGTAGTGGTGTTTGTTGTTCATCAATTGTCTTTATCCTGATTGAACCATTATCGTAGATAGTGTTAATTTCGTAAGGTCCCATCCAATGGGTGGTTAACTTACCTTTGAAGTTCTTGAATCTTCTATCATACAATAGGGCCCAATCTCCTTGTTGAAAATTTTTCTTTTTGAGATACTTGTCATGCCATTTTGTTCTCTGTTCTTGAATGAGGGTAGTCCTTTGAAGTGCTTCTTGCCTGGTTTCATCCAACTCATTAAGCTACAAGATTCTTTGTTGTTGGGCTTCATCCAAGTTCATGCCAACTTGGACTGCAGTCCTGAAGGTTTTGATCTGAAATTATATAGGGAGAAGCACCTACTTTCCATACACTAACTCATAGGGTGTATATCCTATTGTATTCCTCCAGGTGATTCTATAAGCCCATAAGGATTCTAATAATTTGTCAGCCCAATCCTTATGGTGCAGTTGTATTGTTTTGGTAAGAATGGACTCAATAACTTTGTTGGTGGATTCTACTTGTCCATTTGCTTGTGGATGATAGGGTGTAGATTTCCTGTGTTTGATTTGGTATTGTTCTGTAACAGCTTTGACTAGATGAGAGGTAAAGTGGGTTCCCTGATCAGTCACAATTTCTCGCGGTATACTAAATCTAGTAAAGATATCATTAAAAAGGAAATCTACCACTAATTGTTCATTGGCAGCAGGTAAAGCCTTTGCTTCAACCCATTTAGTCACATAGTCATTGCATACAAGTATATAATTTTTCTTTTTAGATGCAGGGTTAATGGGCCCTACAAAATATAATGCCCATTTCTCAAATGGTTTAATAACTACTTGGTCTTGAAGTGGCATTTGATCTCATGCAGTAGGCCTACCCATTCGTTGAAATTCATCACAATTGGATACATAGGTTTTAGCATATCTGAAAATATGAGGCTAGTAGTAACCTGATTGCAGAACTTTGTAAGCAGTCCTTTTGTCTGCGAAGTGTCCTCCATAGGGGCCATCATGGCAGGCTTGTAAAATATCATGAATTTCATCTTCCCTTACACATCTCCTGATTACCAAATCTGGTCCTGTTTTGTAGAGGCAATCATTGTGCCACATGTAATTTGCACTTAGTTGAATTACTTTTTGTTTTTCTCTAGGAGACAATTTCTGAGGCATATTCCCTGTCATAAGATAGTTAGTGACATCTGCATACCATGGAGTGAATGTAGAAATAGCAAACAAATTTTCATCAAGAAAGGTATCTTCTACTGGTGCATTATCTCCCAGATGAATCATTCTAGATAAAAAAATAGCCACAAGATTATCTTTACCAGGTCTATCAATAATATTGATATTAAACTCTTGTAATAATAAAATCCATCATGTAACTCTAGGATTTGTTACAGGTTTATTCATTAAGAATCGAATGGATGAATGATCAGTGTGTACAAAATCTTGATATCCTGTAATATAGTGTCTAAATTTATTGATAGCATGGACTACAGCGAGCAATTCCTTTTTCTGTGACCGTATAATTAACTTCAGCTGGAGACAGATTTTTACTGACGAAGTAAATAGCATAGGGCACTTGATTTTCTCTTTGTCCAAGGACTGCCCCAAGGGCTGTGTCTGAGGCATCGGTACAGATATGAAAAGGAAGGGACCAATTTGGTCCTCTTAATACAGGGGTAGTTGACAATTTATGTTTTAAAATTTCAAAAGATATTTGGCATTCATCATCCCACTTAAATTCAGCTTCTTTAGATAATAATTTAAATAACGAGGTGGCTAAGCTTGTAAAATTTAGAATGAATCTTCTATAGTAGACAGCATGTCCTAAAAAGTTGCGGACTTCCTTTCGTGAGGAAGGTATTATGATTTGTGTGATGATATAAATTTTTGTCGGATCAACTCTCATGCCAGAACGAGAAATGTGATGTCCCAAAACAATACCTTCAGTGAGCATCATTTTTTATTTTTCATTACTTAAGGAAAGGTTAGTTTCCTTACACCTAATCAAGACTTTTTCTAAACTGGCCAATGCTTTCTGGAAATCTTGTCCATGGACTGTAAATTCATCCATGTAGACTTCCACACAATCATTGGTCAAGTCAGAGAAAATGGCTAGGACAGCTCTTTGAAAAGTGGTTGGGGCATTGCAAAGTCTGAAAGGGAGCACCCTATAAGCATATGTGCCCCAAGGGCAGGTGAAAGTGGTCTTCTCCTGATCTTCGGGTGCTATTTGTATCTGGTTTTAACCACTAAACCCATCCAAGAACGAAAAATACTTCTTTTCGGACAGGGTATCCAGCACCTGATCAATAAATGGTAAGGGAAAGTAATCCCTATGGGTGGCTTTGTTTAACTCCCAGAAGTCTACACATATCCTCCACTTACCATTTTTCTTGGGGACTATGACAAGTGGAGATACCCATTGACTATCTGAAATGGGGTATATGAGATTGGCTCGAAGGAGTTTTTGCAATTCTTCTTTTACAATATCTTTAAGGGTTGGATTCATTCTTCACTGAGGTTGTCTAACTGGTCTGATTTGGTCATTAGTGTAGATATGATGTGTGCATGTATCAGGGTGAATGCCTTTCATGTCTACATAATCCTATGCAAAAGCATAAAATTGTCTTTGGAGCATTTCAATCACTTGTGTCTTTTGTTCTAGTTCCAAACTAGAGTTGATAAATAAAGGTTTTCCTAGGCTAATCTCAACAAGTTCAGTAGTTTCTTCCTTATCTGAGGAGGCTGGTGATAAAGTGTATAATTGAGTGATATCAAGGTGCCAAGTTTGTTGAAATTCGGAACTAAAAATATGTGACAATTCTGCAAAAGACCTTGGGTATTCAATGAAGTTTGTGTCAGCCAAAAATAAGCTTAAGACTTGTTCATTTGATTGTTCTTGTATTCCTCTTACTTGTTCAAGTGTTAACAGAGGTCTGATGCAATCTTCCTCTCCATAAGGTTTTTCTAACCAAACAGGTATTTCCTGTGCTGGTTGGGCGGGAGGGAAGAGAAATTTTTTGGCTATGTGTGCCATTGGATATAGTCATCTCACCAGACTGAAAGCTGATAAAGGCATCTGCTATGGCCAGCCAAGGGCAGCCAAGAACCACAGGGTGTCCTGGTTTGGAGGATGATTTTGAATAGATGACTAAAAAGTCTACTGGATATTCCTAAGAAGCTAGGGTGACTGTGACATCATCTAGACTTCTTGCAGGGCTAATGAATGACTTATCTGCCAACTCGATCATGGTTTGGGTTGGTCTTAGTTGATTTATTTGGAGCTTCTTCATAGTGTCAAAAGGAATTACATTGATAGTTGCACCTAAATCAATGTGTGTTTGGTAGAGAAATACCATTAATTTCAATAGTGACAACTGGGTTTCCAGGGTCATTATATTTGTATGGCATTTCAGAAATAAATTCAGATAATTGTCCCACTACCTGAACAAGAGGAGGTTCCTTCTTCTTCCTTCTTGGTTTCTTAATACAAATATCCCTTATAATTTTGGTGTATATAGGGATATCTTTAATAGCTTGCAGTAAAGGTATTTTTATGCACACATTTCGTAATTCATCTTCTATATCTCTGTGCAAGGGTGGGTCGGGTTTCTTCACTAATAGTCTTTCGGGGTAAGGTGGGAGATTAATTTGTTAGGGTACTCGTATAGACTGAGAAGTGATTGGGATAGGAGGAGGGGCCTCTTCTTATGCAGGGGTGGTTTGAGTGTTTTCCTCCTCAGAATGATTATCATTTTCTTCCTAAATTATTATTGCAGGATCTGATTGGCTTACCACTTTCCCTGATCGTAGTTGAATTTCATAGGTGGGAAAGGTTTGAACTTATGTATTCTACACAGGGTGGGTGGGTCGATTATTGGGGTTAGGAACTGGCTGGGCAGGGATTTTTGTTGGTCTCGGAGGATTGTGGGCAGCTTGGTTTTGTGGTTGTTGATTGGGATTTATAGATACTTGTTGTTGTTGATTAGGATTCAAGGGGGTTGTAAATTGTTGTTGTATAGGAGGTGGGAGTAAAGCTTGCATCTGTGGTGGGTTGAATCCAGGTAGTAATTGGGAAATGTTTGTAGGGTACAGTGGATATGTAGGGTAATATGGATTTCTATACATAGGTCCCCTCCAACCTTGTTGCCAAGACTGAGTTTGTTGAGGTGTCCATTGTGGATAAGTCATTGGGGAAGGACCCCATTGTTGTTGTTGATATTGTGTATTGGGATCATAAAATGTATTGGGATTTTGGGCTCTCCAAGGTCTTCTAAAAGGGTATGGTTGTTCTTGTGAGACTCCTCCTCCCCTATACATGGCTTGTAGTTCAAGCAAGGTTGGACACTCAAATGTGGGGTGTTCTAGTGTACATAGACCGCAGATTTCTATGACATTTAATGGGCATTATTTCTTGTTGTTGTGCTTCTTTCGGCATCTATGACAAAATATTGCTAAAGCATCTTATTCTTGTTTCTTTTTCAATTTCAGAGTATCTAATTGGTTACTTATTGTGCTCAGGATGTCTATTTTAAAGTTTTCCAATAAGTTTCCTAACTCAGTTCTGGTGACAGTCCCTGAAATTTGTTTTGTATTTTTGCTAAAAGGATCTCTTGGTCCTTTGCCCATTTGAGCTTGTCCTCTTGAGTATCTCCTATAGTAATCTGCAATTTCTGCAAAAGGTTTTTGGTGTACATCTCCTAAACTCAACAATTTTAAAACTTCTATGCAATCATCCCTAAGACCTTTCAAGAATACAGTTCTTACTAGAGTTGGGTCTGAGGTGAATATTTTTTACTTTTGATAGTTGTCTAAGAACCTTTCTAAATAGTCTTCAGGACTTTCATCTTCTATTTGATGCATTTTAAAAATGTCATTTTTAACATTATCCTTACAATAGTCTTGGTATTTTCATAAAAATGTGTCTTTCATTTGATCCCAAGAAAGGATTGTGTTTTCTCCTAAGCTGATGAACCATCTTAAGGCTAAATCTTTCATTGTAGTAGGAAAAAGCCTAAGTTTTTGGGCATCGTCTGAGTAGTTATAGCTTCTACATAATATGTCAAACTCAAATAAAAATAAATCTGGATCTTCAGTTGACATACCTCTGAAAGTGGGTAACGATGATAATGGGATATCCTTCATGCTGATGTTTCTGGAAATATCCAAGATTGGAAACCCAAAGGTCTTAGTCTCTGTAGCTGCATTTCCTTCTTCTTCTTCCATTCTACTGATGGATGGTTCAAAAACTGGATTTTCTATGTCTCCTAAATGTTCAGCAGTCTCACGTTCTGCATGTCCCAATACTGATTCTTCCATTTTAGGTTCTCCTTCTGGAGCCTCACTGGCACCCCTTGAATTTTCTGTTGGTGGAATTTTTCCTACACCAGTGTCAGTTGGATTAGTGGGGGGGGTTGTTTTTGAATCTTTGGAACTTACAAATCTACCCTTGTTATCTCTATATCTATGCATAAAATGGAAATTTGATTCTTTAGCTGAATTGAAATCCTAATTCTATCTAGAAGGTAAGAAGGCAACCTGGCTTCGGAGAACCCCACTCTAGTGGCCGCGTGGCTCTTCACTCACGTCTTAAACGTTTTATCCTCCTCCCTCAAGCAGCCTTTTAAAACAATTAAATTTATGCAAACAATCTAAGCTAAAAAATTCTTCCTACCGTTTGCAACTCCCCGGCAACGACGCCAAAATGTTTTTCTACTTATATGTTTAGTATAATGCACTCATTAATTATCAATTCGGGATTCGTAATTGATAGAGTTACAAGACACCAGTAAGAAAGGTAATTTTTAATGTCATGAGTATAGAATCAAACTAGATTATGTATGTTGGAAACAAATCAAAATAGCAAACTACAATGCACTTTGGTTGTCCTTCTCAGAGAGGCTATCTATTCCATTATGGCACATGCAAGTATGAGATGGAATTAGTTTGATAGATCAACTCTGATATCTGACCCAGAAGACTAATTATGAAATCCACACTTCTAAAAAGAAATCACACATCAATCAGCATAGCATAGGTAGTTCAACAGTCAATATGTTGGTGTTGTTGTGGTTCACACTGAACTTCACTAGGTCTTCTCCAAGTAGTTTTGACTATTTCTACCAACAGCTATGATCACTCAAGAAAACCAAACTCATGAGAACATAAACAGAGCACATGTAAAAATAGAGTAATTAAATATCTAAGCAATTATAAAATGGAAATCTTAATCTAAATTGTACTACTATCATCTAACAGAGTTAAATCTTTAGCTAAGTCAATGTTTAGACTACTAAAAACAAATATTAATGCTAATCTACAAAGAGGCTGACCTTTGTTGGGTGGTGGGCCCTTGCCACTTCAACAGGTCAGCTATTGAAGTCTATAGTAAGCTTTCTTTTAACACACACATTACTCTTACTCACACTTCAAAACATAAAATCCAAAACTCTCTTTAACAACTCAACTCATTCCTAGTCATAGATAAACAGAATATGGAGATAAAATAACATTCCATTAATCTTCACTCAAGATGTGTTTTGTACTATCATACGCTGCTTACATATTAATGATATGCTAACTCTCCTCTCCTTCTACCATCCTTGCCACGGCTATTTAATAGTCTACATCGTGAAACACAAGGAGGTGAAGTGATTTGCAAATCAATCAGTTGTTTAAGTTTTATCATTCGGTTACATCTTCAGCTTCATCCTCATGAAACGAAGTGCATGAGGATGAGGTAATTAAAAAACTGTCCTTATCATAGCAAATAGACATCCACCATTTGACTTAGGTGAGATCTGGCACTTAACTTAGTACATTGGGCTCTTCCATATGAGTACCAGATCGTAACAGGCAGATGGTACCGGATCACGATAGGGCACAAAAGGTGGTACCGGATCATGACAAAGCATGGTCGTTGGTACCAAATCATAACAGAGTGTGTTCGTTGGTACCGGATCACAACAAAGCATGTTCATTGGTACCGGATCACCACAGGTAAGATTTAGTACTGCATGTGTTTGGTACCGGATCATACAGTAGTAATCTTGGTGCGCAGGTACTGGATCACGACAGAGCTGGTATAGGAACGCTAGACATATAGGGGTCAAAGATTCACATATGAAAAATCAATCATTAGTACATGAAATATTTAATTCCTTAACTCAATAAACCACAAAATACATGAATTAACCATACTTTACCTTATGACCTTATTGCTGGCAATTGGTAGCATTCTTTTCATTCACTCAAGCTTTAGGTAGGTCCAAAAAGGTATAGGTGAAGAGTAAAATAGGGTAATGAGAATGTCAATTTCAGGTCTCAACACCAGGATAATGGTCTTCTTGGGAAAAGACAATTCAAATATTTATTAAGAAAAGATACAAACAAATAAAGATACACAATAAAAACCTTTTTCATAAAGAATGGGGGGTCTCATCACAAGCCAACCTACCACGATCATAGGATACTAACGTAAGTGGCATTCCCACTATGGCTACCACACCAGGGCAATGGCCTTTGAAATTTTATTTTGTCAAAGGACAAGAGGTCTCACCACGATCTGGCTTGTTCACTTAAGTTATAATCTAGTGAGTGGCATTATCATCATCTTGCTACCAAACTAGGATAATGGTCTTTTTGGAAAAAGATGATTCGCATGTTTATTAAGGATACAAGCTCATCTAAGGTCTAAAAGGCAACCCTGCCAAGGCTATGGACGTCTGCAGGCAGCAACGACTTTGCCTATGGTATGGAAGATTATCTCAAAATACCAAGTTTCTGCGTGTCTCTAGATCTCCTTTACTTAAATAATGAGGCTATCATATTAGTTATACTCAATCACCCAGAAAAGTTACGATACTATGCTATGTGGAATATTAAAAAAAAAAATGAATAGATTTAATTTATTTTTGATTGATTTATCCATAAATCATTTTTTGAACAAAGGTGTAATAAATTTACAAATTCCACACATCAAACAGACTATCGTTTAAATGATTTTTTGGTGGCATGTGTTTGTTTTGAAAACTATATATGATTCATCCCTATCGACGACGGCAATGCAATCATTACCTCTCACCCAAAAATACCTACACTCATTACTTCCGCCTCCACTAACGGTCGAGGATGACCTCTACATTAATGAGGGGGGATTCTCAGCACACTTCCCAACTTGATGTAATGATTGTAGTAAATATGAAACCCACGTATTTGTACATTTGTTGTCGTTGATATTTTCTATTTTTTGTATCTTCTTCTCCAAAGTTGGTCTAACCAAATTTGTAAACAGGAATGACAGACGTTCTTTCTTTTTCATAGAAATATGGGTGGCAGAAGTGTGCACAGAGATTCGACATTACTCCGGGTTATAGAACAGGCAAGAGAAATCCTACATCGTCTAGGGTGGACCGAGTACCTCAGCCGCTTGCAAGGATATGACACAAACATCAGGCTTGAATTCTTTCAAAACCTACAAGGATAAATCTCTACGGTGCAAGGCATACAAACCTCAGTTACCTCGGAAATCGTAGAAGTCACGGGCCTCCCTAACAGGGGCATTCAATGGACAGGGAAATACACAAAGCTGAGGGAAGTTGTGGAATATTTCACAGAACCTGGGGAAGAATTGGATAAAAAAGGAAAGGGACTTAATCCCAGTACCCTCAGTGAACTAGGGAAGGAATTGGTGGGGATAGTTCAGCGGTACATCACCTGTGATGCACAAAATGACGAAATTTGACCTCACCATCTCAAATTGTTGGCAGCCTTGAAGCAACGGTTAGTACTTAATCTACCTTTCTTCCTGAATACCATACTACATGAATTTTCCTTAAGAACACAAAAGTCCAAGGATCCTATTACTGTCATCAGCCACCACAGATTAGTTAAACTAATAGTGGATAAAGCATTGAGTCAAACTCAGTTGACTTGGGAGAATCCGATTGAGGCCAATATACCTCCACGACTGGAGAAGGAAACTACCACCCAAAGAGAAATTCCACCTCCTCAAACTGAAGTTGCAGCATACCCTACTCAAATTGTTGAGGCCCAGACTTCACAAACACAAGCATTAACAAAAAGGAAGAAATGAACAATGGTTTCTCCTAGATCCCCCCCTAGGACAAGGAAGAGAAGAAGACAAACTCAAGAAACAACTGAAGCAATTCAGGATGCAACAGAGCACCTTGAAGAACTTCAGAATTTCATAGAAGAGCCTCTACAGGAAAATGTTCAAGCAATTGAGCAAGTAGAGAAGACAGCACAAAAGGATGATCAGGGAGATACCCAACTTGCAGTAGAGCACCTGAAAATACACTTTTTGAATAGCTATGAGATATAAATAGCTCAAGTTTTGGGGAACTTAGGAACCTTAACTGACAGAGATGAAAATACTATGGAAAAAGACCCAGAACCAGCCTCCTCTTCAAAACCAGTTGAAGACTTTCCTGATATTGAAATTTCTTTTCCAGACGACACAGCACAGGAGGAATTTCTTTTTGAAATGAGAGACCCTCTTGGACAACCAGAGCACTTGGAAGGAACAGAGGGACAACCATCTACTGGCTGGAATGAAGAATATCTCGAGATCTCTCATAAACAGAAATCAGCCAAAATCTAGAAGCAAATTAGGAAATTAAAGAGAGAAAACAAATTATTGAAGAAAAAGGCTAAGAGGACTGAGGTATTAAAGAAGAAGGTGGGAAAACTCAAGGATATTATAAAGGAATTGAGGAAACAGTTAGAACTAGCAAACAATATCCACAGAAGAAAGAAAAACAAAAGGGGAAGAATGCAAGAAAGAAACCCTCTTCCTAAGAAAGCAGTTAGTACAAAGTATGTAGGGATACAAACAAACCCTCAGGAATTAGTGGTAAAAGAAGCAGTAGTTCAAGATGAATATGTAATTCCTGTAGAAACACAAGATATGGTTGATGTTGAGATACAGACAGACACTCCGATTTTAGAGGAAACAGCTCAACTCTTTGAGAAAAATGCTACTATTAGGAGACTGGAGGAAGAACTACTGTAGTCTCAACAAACCCTGATTCAAAACATAGGCAAATTACTGACTATAACATAGCAGTCCCAAGAACAGAGTATTATCATGAATAGACTGGAAGCAGAGCTTGCATAGACCCAGCAAGCATTAATTCGCTCCAGAGAAGAAATGAATGAATATCAAGCATCCCAATCTCAGGCACAGGGTGCCATCATTGATAAGATAAAAGAATAATTGGGACAAGTCCAGCAAGCATTAACTCAATCCAGAGAAGAGATGAGCACTATGGAAGAATATCAAGCATCTCAATCTCAAGCATAGAGTGTCACCATCGGTAGACTAAAAGAAGAACATACACAAGGCCAACAAGCATTGGTCCAACACCAACACGGAATGGTAACTAGGACTGAATATCAAAGGGTTGTTAAAGAATTGAAGGACATGACAGCAACAGAGGGTGAGACCTATGATGCGCTCACCAGAGCCCAAGAGAAAATCAAAAAGGTGCAAACCCAATTGGAAAATTCTTTGGAGAAAATCAAACACATATGTGATGTCTACTCTAATGCCATCAATTGCAAATCCCCTGCCACTAATTATGTTTTATTCTTGTTGGAACGGTATCTATTATTGAGAGTGAAGGCCATCAAAGTAGGTAAACCCATTTCATTTTCCACTACACCAAAATTTATTTCATGTTTCAGAGATCAGGAAAAGAAGGTACAATACCTTTTGTGTGAATTATATTTCCACAATTTCATTTTGGAAGAAGATAGAGGAGACAACCATGGTCCCTTCCTAGGGGACATACAGTTCTAGGCATTCCTGTCCTTTACTAGGAACCAGGTCATATGGGGTAAGGCTCACAAAATGTTCATAAAGAGGGAAACTGGTTTAGATCTTTGGATTAGAGGAGAGCCCCCAAAATCCTTCCTAGCCATCATGTGACATAAGACCTTCATGAAAAGGGTGGGGGTTGTGAACTCATTGGCTCCTATTCATTTACAGGTCATCTGTTCAGGTATCACATATTTTAGAGAACTCAAGGAAGAAGCTCTTGCTGCTTCCAACCTAAGATGGGATGCATCCTCCGATGAGGTTAAAAGTAGAGAGCCCTTTGGATTTAGGAATTTCTTTGCAGCAACCTTCAGAGTGGAAAGGTATTCTAGACTACTCTAGGAGGAAGGGCCTGTTTGGATGGGATGCAGGTATAATCCCCCTCTCATCTGGTTTCCTCCAGAAACTTACCAGAGGGATTATCAAATTAATAAAAAGAGACAGGATGTCGCTTTTGACGAAATCAAAAGAAACAATGGTTTCAGGAGACCTGGTGAACCATATTTTCCTCCCTAGAGTATAATTGGTTTACATGTAAGATGTCAGCTTGCATGAGGACATGCAAGAAGGTAAGTTGTGGGGTATGTTGGGTTACGAAAAAGGTATAAATATCTTCCTTTTTCCCACAATTCATGATATGATTTTGATTGATTCTTCAGATAGTTAGGGATAAATAGGAAAGAACATGATTAATATGTCTCTTAGGGTTTTTATTGAAGTTTTATTAAATAGATTCTAAATTACAATTGGAATGGTTTGATTTTGTTGCAGAATTGGATAAATAACTGTCAAAGATAACCAAAGAGATATTGGCTATGCGCAAGCTATTGGAGGTTGAAGACTTTTTAGGCGCAAAGAAGTTTTGAAGATAATGCATTTTCTATATTGTAACTTTATAATAGTAAATAAATCCTAAGTATCTTTAAATCCTCGGGATAGCTTGATTTACCCAGACTATTGTAATATATAAGAGGGTAATAGATCCAGGAAAAAAGGGAAGAAAAAACGCATTCAAGTATTTAGATTCAGAATTCCTCTGCGCAAGCAGTTTTTGTAAATGTTTCACCAACTATGGAATCAATGAAAATTTTGAGTGTTTCTACCATTTCTATGTTCTGTGTTTCTCGTAGTAGTACTTCTGAAGAAAGAGGGCCCAGTATGAAGGAGCTATTGTCTCGTTCTATAATTGTATTAGTTCAAAGTTTGATTTCCATTTTGTGATTTAGATTTCTTTTACAATAGCCAAGGATAAATGCATAAGTGTGTTAATGATTTTATGATTTTTTGCGTATAGAAGACAGACATTTCCCTCAAGTATTAATGATTGTCGTTACGATTTCCATTTCTAAATTTCTTTCTTGATAGTTCCTCACATTTTCATCTGTGTTGTTCCTTTTCCTTAGATTTACAATTGTTGTTCCTTTCTATTGAAGTTACAATAGTTGTTCCTTTCGGTAAAAGTTACATTAGTTGTCCCTTATGACTAGATTACAATTGTTTTTTCTTTCTGTAGATAGAGTAATTCATTATTTCTTTTCCAGTAATCAAAATTCATAATTGATAGTTAATTTTGCAAGTCCTCACTTAGATTCAATTATTGCTTTTTAGTTAAGAGAATTCAATAGATTGATTAGTTCCTTTCCACTTTATAGCATCTTAGTAATCAGATTTCAATTCCATTAGTTCTTAGAATCTTTGGTGAACTTTTAAGAAACTTGATTGTTGATGAACTCAGATTTGGTTTAGCTACACGATTTTAGGCTACCTACATAGAATTTGTTAATATTCTTGAGATAAAAGACAAATCTCTGGGTTGATAAATTAATGTTAAACTAAGGTTGTTTTTAGGACATCCTTAGACACCAACAACTGTTACCATGGATATTCCTTGGTTTGTTGACTGAGTATGTTCGGTCTCACTTGAAGTAGCAAAGGGGGGGGTTGCAGGACACAGGTGTCTACAACCAAAGGAAATGTAAAATGATTCCAAAACAACAACACAATACAACCTAGAGATTCTCAATAGTCTTATACTTAGCTTCGTGAAGTGAGTTTATACCTTTTATCTTTAATAGGGAAAGAAATCATGCAATAACAGTATAACAAAAAGAAAATACCACAGCATCAACCACAAAGAACAAAAGGATTTACGTGGTTCACCCTCTCCCTAGGGCTAATTCCACAGAACTGTGTTTCTTGATATATTATATGAAAACATACAGTTCTATATGCACACTTAGTTGCATATCCTTCTCTCTCTTCCTCTCTATTTCCCCTCCCTATGCACCCAGCTACAAAGTTGATCTTCACACCCAGCTAAAGATCCAGAATACAAAATTCTCTTACAATGAAACACTCGTCTCTCTCAATATTTCTATTGCCAACAATGAAGACAACCAACAATAACCAACAATGATGATAGCCAACAATAACCAACAACCAACCCTATCAACTCTTATAGACCTTTATTTATACATTTCATGACTCTTAGACAACCTTAGACCGAAGCCTAGGTGTCAAAACCCTAGGTCCAAAACCCTAGGTGCCAAAAACCTAGATTCCAAAAGCCTAGGTCCACATGACCCGCATTTTAAGGGCTTTGCCATCCTGTTCTTCCTTCTTCTCTGCAAGGTGCTCCGAAACACCCATTGGTGTCTTCTTCCACTTGTTGAGTTTTCCATGATCCATATTCTTTTTTTATTTGACTTCCTTGATCTTCTCTTTCAATGACTTTCTTTTCCTTTACCTCGTTCTTTCTTTTCTCCTTCTTTAGCCACTTTGACCCTTCCTCAGTTTGTGTGCCTTCTGCGCACTTCATACTTTGTCTTTCTTCTTCCTTAATCTTCTCTTTCTTCCTTAATACATAACCAAGGGACAACAAAGCTCATGATTGGAAGCTTTGTTTTCCTATATAAAACATATTTGACATTTATGATTGAAATTATTATAACAATATCTCATGATGACTATATTTTTATAATGTAGATGATATGATGGCTATTGAAGTTGGAATCTTGCGAAAAAGAATGCCAGAAGGAAATCGAGCTCAATGATGAAGGCATGGAATGAAGAAAGTCAAGTAGACTTGTTGCAAATGGAGTTCTGGAAGCCGCAACTCTGAAACTTCCTGGCTTAGTGCACTGGAGCCCTAAAGAGAAGTGGAATAGCATGAGGGGATGCAGGGCAGAGAAAGGGGTTCATTTGATTAGGTTGTGCAAGTTGAGAGAGAAGGAGATCTTGTCGGTTGGAACTACTACCAGAAATATAAATTATGAAGATCATTAAACATGTTTTGGGTTGGAATGTCGATGTATACATGTTTAATTTTAGGGCAGAGTGCCTATGTATATAAGAGTTGGTTAAATTTCCTGTGTGGATTAAGGACAAAGAACCTATATTTGTAATGTTAATAACATTGGAATGGTGTTGTGCACTGAGGATAGTGCCAAAATAAGGGGAGGGAGATGTAACACCCTGGTTTTAACCCTTATGAACTAGAATGTATTATGTAATTGTGACTTAGGATGGTGAGTCAGTAAAGTTGAAAAGGGGCCAAAGTGCCTAGGAAATGTAATACTTCATATACATTAATAAAATACACCATTGGCTACAAGACAGACAAGGAAAAAAGATATAGGGGGCTATGATTCCACAAAAGAGGGAGATTAAGGGGATAAATATTTTTATTATATTTTATTTACCCATAATTAGTTTTATGGAGAAAAGGGGTTACATGAGATTCTTGGGAGGAAGGCCATGTGGTTCTTGTTTTTCATGTAATTATATAAACCTTTCCTGTGAGTTGTTTGGGGTTGCTCTCGGTTAATCATTTTTCATTTTAGAATTCCTCATTTCACTCTTGCTGAATTTGTGTGCTCTTGGGGGGGATCATGGAAATGAATGGTTGGAGGAGGAGAGCCATTGTTGGATGGTTGTAATAGATTAATGATCATTCCCAGACGGAATGGATGTCTGTGTGCATGAGATTGATGGCAGTTCAAAAATAAATGTCCACGGCTGAGAATCCTTGGAGTTTCCAGTAGGTATATTTCCTGACTAGTAGCACTAGATCCCTGGAGAGAAATGGAACAGCTTGAGGGACTGCATGGCATAGAAAATTGTTCATTTCTTTGGATTGTGCAGGTTGAGCAGAAAAGAGAGCTGGAAATTTGGATTTGTTGTGTGGTTAGGAAATATGAGAGTTGGTTATCCAATTGTTGTGTGTTTTAAATTTGGCTTAGGACTCGTCCTTGTCGATTCATAGCCCTGGATCGAGGGTGACCTGTTGTTGAGAGTAAATGAACAACAATGTTTATGTTTGGGAGGAACGTCGTTGGTCTACGTCCAGTTGGTGAATGTTTACTTATAAAGATAAGTGTTCTTTGTGTTTTTTGTACAATGTATTTTTCGTTTTGTATTTAATTAACTCTGAGATATGTATTTGTAATGTGCATGTATGTTGGTTATTTTTTGTGCATGGCACGTTGTTTATATATTTTATGTTGTAGCATGGATCTTGATTAATGCATGTGAGTCTTTCATGTGTATTTTTCGAATTAATTATTATAAAAGTTTGAAATTGGTTCAGAAGTGAGTTTTTGAGGTATCATGCCCAGCCTATGGGTGGCTAGGTATGTTACAGTGGTGTGTTTGTAAACTCAAATGCATTGGTGCATTGGGTAAAATTTAACGCACCAGTGCATAATTTTACCGACGCACCACCTAAAATAATATAGCTGAATTTTCATAGTGCGTTGAAATAAAATTAACTGACACACCGCGTAAATCAGATATATTATTTTATGTGGTGTGTTGGTAAACATACATACCAGTTCGTTAATGATTACCCAACGCACCACTATAAAAAGTTAGATCCTAAATGCCAAAGTATTGTAATTATCAATTTTTTAAAAATTCTTGTTGTGGTGTGTCACTTTTCCTGTAACGTACTGGTGCATGTAGGGAAAGGATACACACCATAGTAAAAAAAAAAAAAAAAAATGTTTTTACAATGCTTTAGGATTTTAAGTTTTTATTATTTTAGGCGGTGCGTCGGTTAACATTAACGCACCAGTGCGGTAAGGTTATACAACGCACCACATAAAATAATACAACAAATTTCATATGGTGTGCAATGTTGCATGTGTGCACTGTATACAGTGCTCACAAGTAATATATGTACCGCGAGTGGTGAATGACTATTTTTTGGGTGCACCAGTGATGAAATTTACTTAGTTTTTGAAGAAAGTTATTTTTCTGTATTTATAAATAAATTTATCATTTACTATTTTTTTTTTATGTTTTATGTATGAGGCTAATGTATTTTATATATTAATCATGTAGAGACATCAGCGGAGAGAGTAGAAGTAGTAGCAGCAGAGGGTTGACCTATACAATGTTGTATGAGATTGGGAGGTGAGGGAGAGGGAGAGGGATTTGTACCCTCTCCCTATTACTATAGCGACCCAAGTCCTCTTGAGGAATGTATGCCTCATTAAGTACTATGAGGAGGCTACATCCCTGAAGGGGCACTCAAGGTTCTTGGTGCAATTGATCGATCAATGGTATGTCCATAGATAGGATTTTTTTGTTGGTCCTAAACAATGGTACCATCCCATTGAGGAGGATATATATTTTATCACTGGGATATCCAGGAGAGGGGAGGATTTTCCCTAGTTTCCTAATGTCCCAGGATGTGTTGCAGCAGAGATTCATCTCATGTACTCTCAGAGATATATTGGGGTTGATGTACTTTCTCCATTTGATTTTTAGGTGTCTGGTATAGAGGCCATGATGTATTAGATGGTCTACCATTTGTTTGCAGAAATTTTTTATAGCTCTAGATAGATGTCGTGCATTGATACATGGGAGGGAAAACTTCCCTTTTGCTTCATAGTTGTTTTGTTTATTTTTTGAGATGTTTCTAGAGACAAGGAATACTTTTTTCCATCATCCTTCTAGCCCGATGAATCAAGTGCATATGCACATGTGGGGAGAAATGATTCCCAAGAGGGGTCAGCCAAAGTTTTTGGTCAGGATTTCCACTGACACACTACGGATACTAGCCAGTGAGGTTGATTACATGTTCATGATGGTGTCGTGTCCTTACATGGGGTTGGATTAGTGAGGATTTATGAGAATCCTCTTCACACCAGATGAGCCACCAGATTCTAGAGGTAATATTAGTGTTTTGTTTAAATTATCTAGTTTTATTTTATTGTCTTACTTAATTAGAATAAAATTAATTCTAACGTGTTCTTTAACTTGTTTTGTTATTTTTTTTAATAAAATTATCTAGTTATTGTTGTGTACTATATATTTTGTAGATATTGGCACATTCCTTAGGGATGTGCCTCCTCACCCACCAGATTTGAATGAGGAGATTACAAAGGAAGCTGCAGGTCAAGGTCCTTGAGTGCAGATACCTGGCCTACATCATAGGTCGGATACTAGATTCAGGTTGGAGTTGGGATACCAAATCTATGAACTTTTGGTTGAGGTGGGAGTCCTCCATGTGTTGATGTGAGACATCAAGGTAGATCATATCATATTGAATATTTGGAGGGAGATTTCGCATGATATGATGTTTCTTATGTGTTATATCATTGGAGATACCAAGATACTAGCAGTGATTATGGTTGTTGATGATATGCACTCTTCCTCCAGTACATGTTCGTCTAGTACTCGTTTTTCCAGTACCCCTTCATCTAGTACCCCATCGACTTATGAGGGTGGTCGTGATCCTTCTCTACATCCTCCTCCTCCTCCTCCTCCTCCTTCATCTCACCCAGATGAGAAAGAAGCACTTATTCCTCTTGTTAGCAATCTGTAATTTCCATAGGTTGTAGAAGAAAAGATAGAGGTAACTACCAAACCACTTTGGAATTTGGGATCTATCCCTACCAGCTTTAGAGAGGGATCTCTCTATAGGATTTAGATTTTTTTGAGTTTAGAGTGATAGGTTAGTTATGACAGTTCAGTGTTTGTTTATTTGAAATATATGGCTGAATGAATGCTTAATTTTCCATTGGGATATGGGGTCTTTACTTAAATATAAGGATTTGTTTCATCTTTTATAAGGTTTTCTCCATAGGGAAGGGTAGTAAAACTATTTGGATCTAATTAAATTGAATGAAATAAATAAGAGGAAAAGAGGGGAAAATCCACTCAGTAGAAGAGCAGTTAAGAATTCCTTTACTTAGTTTCATATGAACAACATGAAGATCATTGAAAAATCAGAGACAAAGTATAATGAAATAAATTATGTTCTTTAACTTTCTTTTACTTATTAGAATTGGAAACACATGCAATGATTACAAAGAATGGAAAAACAATTGACAAAGAGAGAAATCACATCACAAACAGTATGACACGAGAATCCGATGAATAATCCTCTTTTATTATTGGTCGATCCTTTGAAAATTTACACAATAGATTTTGGATGCAAAAATCATCCCATAATACTTCGAAGAGAGAATTATTTATACAACTATTTACAACAGATTCTATCATAAATGACCAAGATATTTTGGAGGAATATCTAACTAACTAAATCTCTAAATACAAAATGTAGGGATTTTGTAGATTTGATCGGATCTTTGGAGTTGATTTGGTGGAAGTGGTTGATGACTCATCTCTTTGACTTTGGTTAGTTGTTTCTCCTTGCTGAATAGAACACAAAAAATTTCTTTACTCAAGTAATGTGCATAGCTCTTCCCACCTCTTTTTACTTGGGATGGAAATATTGAGTAATTTCTTCTATATTTCATCCATATCTGTGTATTTGGAAAAGGTAGTCTTAGTGATGAAAATATTCTTGATTTCATGTTGAATGCTTAAGTCTAATTGTAGTGTCTCCAGGAAATATTTACCAGTGATGATTTCATGTATCCCTGCAAACTTTGAACTGTCCTTTTCCACTATGCTCAATTTCTATTTGTAATCGAGCAGAGTAATCAATTTGTTATTCACTATTAACAATCCAAGAATCCCTTTCTTGTGTAGCACCTCAAACTTACTGAAGAACCTTTTCACACCTATGTCCATCACTTGAGATTTTTCTTCCAGCTGCAACATTAGGCCTTTCTTGGTCAGAACCTTCTTGATCTCAAGGATGGTTTCAGTTATGTCCTCAATTTCCAGTTCTTTTAACTCTTGTTTGTTTTTGGAGTTTAGAAATATGATAAGTTTTGTGGCCTCTATGGGTCTTTATCCCAATTATTCCTTGATGATTTCAACTGCTCCCCTGGATTTATGTACTAATTCATGTTGCTCAAAAATGATCTATTTGGAGGGCCATATTTCTAGCATGGATTTGCTGATATCTATCCATATGTTTTCCTTAGCTTGGGATAAGGTATTTTCCATGGCAGTCTCTTTCCCTAATTGTTGTAATTGTTGACTGAGCCTTTGAGACTTATGCATCTCTTCATGGTGACTGACCTGGAACATTGATTTCAATTCCTGCAATGTCTTTACCTCTTCCTGTAATTTTCTGATTTATTCCCCTTGCATGGACATATCTTCCATGGATTTTACAAGTTTATCAGATGCATCCGAGACTTGTATTGGGATTGTTGATGGGATTGTTGTTGATGTGGACCCTTCTATTGTTATGATCACTATCAGAGTAACTACATCCAGTGGGATCATGGACAAATACACATTTTTCTCCTTTTCTTTTATTAGTTTGTCCATTTTTTCTTCCATTTCCCTTATCTATGCATTTTTTTTCATGATTAACTTTAACATCTCTTCTTTGTGCCTTTCAGTCTCAGCCACTTCTTTGGTTTGTGAATCTTATGTAGTTGGAAGCTTCAGTTGTTTTCTAAGAGATTTTATATCAGCATTCTTCTTCTTTAACAACTCCTATGTTGCTTTGACATTTGTTGGATCATACCCAATTTTAAGAACCAAATCTTCTAATGATTTTATTTTGTTATCCTTGGCCAAAGAAGAGATATTCTTCAGCTTTAATTGGGATTGGATATTATTTAGGGACACTTGCAATTTAGAAGCAGTCATTAAGGTATTTTTCATAGTTTAAAATGTCATTTCTCTTGTCTGTCTATGCATATCCATCTAGTCCACGGCATGGACATATTTTACATCAAATTCAAAAGCAGTCCTTTTGTGATCTACAGTTGTTATTGGATGGGGAAATTGTACTTGTAAGTATGTCATTTTCATTCTTCCTCTTTCTGTGTCAAAATCTGACAGTAGTGTTGGCCCTTGACCAAGTTTTAGGATAACCTTGGTCAAGTTTGACCTATTTTGGGACTTCGATAGCCTGTCGAAGGAGGACTGCAAGACGAAGGAGAGATCGTGGGATCTCGGCCCCTTTTTGGGTCCTTTTTGGTATTTGGGATTATGTAACGGGTATGGGATGTCAACCCATGGGTTTACCCATGTTTAGGACTAGTTTGTAAGTATAAATAGATGTCTATGCAATGTAAGGAGGGGACATGCATATTTGTGTGATATTGGGCTAAGTGATAAGTATGGATTGTAGATGATTTTTCCATACTATGTGAGACTTGCAAAGCTACGTGCAAGTAATTGTAAGAAGGCTTGGTGCTTTACCCTAGCTCAAAGAAGGAGTATATGGAAAAGTGCGCATAGATCTCTTGTCTTCTGCAGAGTAGGATTTTGATGCTATGTGCATGTAAGAAGCCATTAAAAGATAATAAAGAAGAAGAGTTGGTGGACGTAGCCCCAGGGTGGGGGTGAACCATGTATATGTTGTGTTTCTCTGCTTTGTGCAATGTGTTGATGTGTTTATGTCTTTACTTGCTAATTTCTTTGATATAGATAGATAGATCTTGTTATGATTTGTGCCAACGATGTATATGAATGTTAGATTTGACCTATGTGAATGTGCTAGTGCCTGAATCTATTAGATATAACCTACTTCTCCATGATAAGTGCTTAGATACATCAGATCTTAATGAATGAAGTGATGCTTTGTTTTATCTGTGGAGTAGATAGTGGTTAAATATTGATGAATTGTTGGTGTTAAGTGCTCTGTTAAGTATTACAATCACATATTTGTGTCCCAACTAAGGTTGCATACACCTGAGTCCTGCAACCACCCCTGCCTCTACCTCGGGTGAGAATTCATCTTCTTCGTAGGTGTTGTCGAAAGGGATGGTATTTAGGGGTTTTTTGGTGCATTGTTGTAGCGTTGAACCCTGGTTCTGCCCCTGTGCCAACAAATGTTTTCATTTTCGGGACTTGAAACTGTGATTGTTGGGAACTGAGATAGAAGAAGCTTTGTGCAAATATCTGACCTAAAATTGTGAAAGATCTGTGTGTATATCTGTCACTCTAGTGCACAGTACTCTTCTTAGTTTGAGAAGATTTGTGCTAAAGAAAAGAAGTACAATCTAAAGAAAAGAGGTAAGATCTGAAATCTCTATGCTCTGAGAAAGGTAGAAGTGAAAATTCTTGATTAAAAGAGGTAAGATATGCAAGCTCTGTGCTCTCGTAAAGGTAAAAATAGTGAAAAGTTCTAGATCTAAAAGCTTTGTGCTCTGTAGAAGTAAGATAAGTGGGAATTTTTGTTTCAAAAGTATGGATCTAGGTATGTTTGATAGATTATGTCTTAGCTTGAAAACTAGGGCACTAATAGATTAAAGAAGGTTTGATATGTGTAGATCTGATAAGAATAGTGAAAGATAAGTTATACCTATGCATAAAAAGAATCTTTGGAATAACCAGTGGATGCAGAATCCTAGAAAGAAATGTTTGCAGGTTAGCTACTATGACCCTGGTACGTAGTATAGAAAGAGCTAGGAATCATTTAAAAGAAAGAGAGGATTAACCCTCTATTACAGTTGCAGAAAACTAGGACATCTTGCTAAGGAATGCCCTGGGAGAAGACTTAGTTGTCTTTGTTGCAAATCTATGGACCATGAAGTATTGGATTGCCCTACAATGATTGCTAATCTTGAAGGAATGAACACAAAACAAAAAAACCCTAAGGCAGATCCAGAAATGGCAGAAACCCAGAAAGAATCAGAGAAAGTATTGCTACAGATAAAAGAAACCCTGAATGACCACTGACATGTCATCTTATCAAAGATATTCAAAGAAAAAGAATGCCTTGAAGCAAGAATAGGAGACTTCGACATTCACTGTGTTCTAGATGAGGAAACAGAGGTGAATATCATGACAGAAAGAACTTGGGAACTCTTAGGGAATCCTGCTATGAATCCTTCATTGGGAGGATTAGGTCTATTTAGAGGAAAGTTGATAAACCTATGTGGAAAGCTCACCCAGATATCTATGAATGCCAATGGAACTTCAATAGAGGAAGATTTTGAGATTGTTAAATTTATTGAGAACAACGCCCCATTTACCATGTTACTAGGAAAACCTTGGATTGAAAGAGATCAAGCTAGAAGGAAGGAAGAAGAAGAATTTTTAGAGCAGAAGAAGCAAGAGCTAAAAGATTTCATGACTAGAAAGATCGCACACTTAATTGAAGAATAAAAGAACAGATCAAAGTTATTTAACACCAGAGACCTGGATATTAAAGTTGCAAGAACACTAGATGACCCACAGAATATTGAAGTACCTGTTCCAGATAAAGAAGAAGTATCACCCTCAAATCTTAGGAAAGAATATCAATAACACGAAGTAACTATTCCAAAAGAAAATAAGAATGAGAATGGAAAAAGGCATATCGATATGAATCTCATTGGAAAGAAAGCTAGAAATCTAAGTAAGAAGAGAGCTAAGATCGACAAGTTATAGAAGGTTCCATAGGGAACTTCGCAGAAGGAAAATTTGCAAAATTGGAGCTTCGTCGGGATAACAAAACAGCGTCACATGGCACTTCGTCAGGGCGAAGCAATATAGCCATTAGGACCAATATAATCATTTGGCCGACCTCCCCCCCTCCCGAATGGGTAGAAAGGAATTAATGGTTAGATGGCTCTCCACTAGACCGTTGGACCACGCTGTAACAGACAGAACGGAGTTAATGAAGGCTTCTCGACCGTTGCAAGAAATTTGTTGCCAAGTTATATGTTTATCATGTTGCACCATGCATTGAGAACACTTTTGCTAACCATGAATATGAACCCGCAGACTTGTTGATTTTACATAGTGATCATTGCGTTATTTCCCTCTATCCTATTACAGTGTCTAAGTTACTCCTCGAACCCGAGATTTCAAACCCTGAGCGTGTATGTCAGACGATTTCAGTGTTGTAGAGAGAGTTGTTGAAGAAGTGTTGATCGACCTCGTGACTAAAAGAGTCAAGTCAATATCTGTAGGTATACAAGCTTCATCGACAAGAACAGTGCAAGCCTCTCCATCAACTGCTCGTGGAGCTGGACCATCCTGGCCATCAGCAGAAAAGAGAACCAAGCATAAAGACTACCTCACAAATGAAAAATTGATTCCAACCATATTTCTCGATTACATCTTGCCTCTGGCTAGCACAGTGAATCATGATAGTATACCAAGATATTTAGAATACACTATGGTCACTACATACCTCCCGAAGGGGATACGCGCAGATCAGACAAAGCAGGATAAGATCACAACATTGAAGTTGAGGGACTTCAACCTCATAGGTCGCAAGATCTATGGTATGCTCACCCCATACAAGTACCTAACCATAACTAAGGCAATGAATTCAAAGATAATCCCCTATTCATGGATGATGAACCTCACGCAGTCCACCCTGTTGAATTTCATGAAGATCCCACACTTCGGAAGACATCAGGAATCCAATGCATGTGTCAAGTTGCTACTATCATGTTACTATGGCGGCTACTTATGGCTAGACTGCCACATTACAGTTGACCCAACGCTAATCCATAGGATCACAGGACTGAGTATGCAAGGACCCGACCCACATGACTTTTATCTAGGAAAATCCACAGATTGCACACTCGCACAGAAGATCAAGGACACATATGGCGATGTTGAGAAGGGAATAAGAGGCTACAAGGTATCTTCCATCCAGAGTGGTGCCATGCGCCTAGCATTTCAATTAATAGTTGGAAAGTTAGTAAGAAAGAACTAACCTACACAGGTCATCGGCTTTGTCGTTGACCTCACAGGGAAGTGCACGGAAGGCCTACAGATGAACTGGGAGAAGTACCTAGTTAACCAATTGGAACTAGATTGTCAAGAAGCACAGGATCAGGGTTATGAATTTCATTTCAATTGGCTCATGATCCTCATTTCATTTGTTGCCTGGGAGATGCCAGAACGAGCGACCTTCCCAGACATTGAGCCATTTGAACCGCTTGCCGTGAAGTTCGACACCCTATGGTATTCAATTGATATGAACAAAAAGTGGCATTCAATTGTTGTGTTTCATATGTATTACCTCCAGCTAATGAGATCCATTGAATCCGAACCCCACATGACTCCAAACACATTACAAAGGTTCTGAACCCTGATGAAGTTCAGTGCAGATCGGCACTTCATCTACATTACAGCACGAGCAGATGAACATCAAGAGCACCTCCAGTCATATTATAAGCTTACAGAAGAAGACCTTAAAGAAATCACTAAGGAATGGTCCATTGAGCTCCTTATCCCTACCAACCCTGTAGAGATATCTGATCTTGATAGCCTAGAGGACACTCATAAAGAACAGAATCCACTCGGAACTAGTAGACAGAAGAAGACTGAGGATGTCCAAAACTTAAGAAGCACCTCAGGAAATACTCCTTCAATGTCACCTGACCGAGGGGGTGATGATGAAGTAGAAGCTTAACAAAATCCCATCGAAGTAACACCACCTAGAGATGAGGTTGACTCCTTGAAGAAGAGGAAGGTTTCCCCCCTAAAACCTTGTTCCCAGAAGAAATCGAAATCCACCATGACCAAGATGCAGACTGACCTCACCTCCCATGATTTTGAATTCATCATAGAAGCTCTAAACGACACTTCACTTGATATAGCAGAGAAACAAGGAGCGAAGCAGGAGGAAATGTATGATAGAATTGAAATCAAACTTTGAGGGGTATAGCAGGCCCTTCAGTCTAGCCGCATAGTCTCCATTGTGCCCCTTCCATTGGGATAAACAGATTTGGGAGATGACCTAACCCAACTCCACCGAATAGTTGATACAGTCAAATCTTGCCTTCGACGAGCACAAGAAGAAATAGAACAAGCCACCCAGGCCCTGAATAAAGTGCAAGGAGTACTTGTAGAGTAGCATCGAGCTGCAGAACATGAAAAGATTGCTCTCCAAGCAAAGTTCGATGAAGAAAAAGCACAGATACAACAAGGAAAAGAGAAATTTATTGCAGAGCAACTTGAAGTGAAAGAAGCATTCAATAGATCACTTTGCTCTGTGACAATCGTAGAAATAAAGTTAGAGTATCGATTCATGTAGAAAGTAGATAATCTCGTAGAAGCTATCCAGCAGCTACAACAATGCATAGCAAACTTAGAGCTCCGTACAGTTCCCAAGACTCCACAGGATATAAGGGATCAAAGAGAATCAACTGCTCGAAGCGCAGTTGAGAGAATAAAATCCCTTGCTATGGAATGTAAGAAAATTACTGATCGTAGTGCCCAGACCTATGAGCAACTCACTGAGAATCCAAAACTGAAGGCACTGGAGTCGCAGCTCCAAGAGGTGAAGTATCAAGCCGAAATGATACAAGCACATCTGAAGCCCCTGTCACTTGTGGAAAGAATGAAGTGCTCCCAAGTGCAACGCACCACCTAGCAGTAGATCCACACTATCCAGACCAGAGTTATGGAAGTAACTCAGAGGCTTCAACTTGTACAAGATAAGGCTTACCAATTGTTCACAGAGGTCGAAGGCTGAGGAGCAGAACTGGAGAAGGTTGTCACTGCAGTTGAGTAGTGCCTGGAGGGACCTATGAACGAGGTATTCATCCAAGAGTTCATTGCAAAAGAGTCCATGGCATAGCAACAAGTCGAAGAATCTCAAGCCAATATTGAGGCTTTCGAAGCAAAACTACCCAGATCAGAGTGAATCGAGATGAGTCACAGGTGAGTGTTGGGGGAATTTTGTCCCTTGACCAAGTTTTGGGGGATCCTTGGTCAAGTTTGACCTATTTTGGGACTTCAATAGCCTGTTGAAGGAGGAGCACAAGATGAATCATATATCGCAGGATCTCAACCCCTTTTTGGGTCTTTTTTTGGATTTGGGATTATGTAAAGGGTATGGGTTGTCGGCCCATGGGTTTACCCATGTTTAGACCTAGTTTGTAAGTATAAATAGATGTCTAGGCAATGTAAGGAGGGGATATGCATATCTATGTGATATTGGGCTAAGTGATAAGTATGGATTGTCGATGCTTTGTGCATACTGTGTGAGACTTGCAGAGCTACATGAAAGTAATTGTAAGAAGGCTTGGTGCTTTAACCTATCTCAAAGAAGGAGGATCTGGCGGAGTGTGCGCAGATCTCCTATCTTCTACGGAGTAGGATTTTGATGTTATGTGCCTATAAGAAGCTTGAAAAATATAATAAAGAAGAAGAGTTGGTGGATGTATCCCCGGAGTGGGGGTGAACCACGTATATGTTGTGTTGTTCTACTTTGTGCAATGTGTTGATGTGTTTATTTATTTACTTGCTAAGTGCTTTGATATAGATAGATAGATATGTTTATGCTTTGTGCTAACAATGTATATGGATGTTAGATCTGACTTATGTGAATGTGCTAGTGCTTGAATCTATTACATCTAACCTACTTCTCTATGAAAAGTTCTTAGATACATCAGATCTGAATGAATGATGTGATGCTCTGTTTTATCTATGGAATAGATAGTGGTTAAATATTGATAAACTGTCGGTTCTAAGTGCTCTGTTAAGTATTACAATCAGATATATCTGTCCCATCTAAGGTTGCATACACCTGAGTCATGCAACCACCCCTCCCTCTACCTCGAGTGAGACTTCATCTTCTTCTCAAGTGTTGCTAAAAGGGTCGGTAGTTAGGGTTTTGTTGGTGCATTGTTGTAGTGTTGAACCCTGGGTCTACCCCTATGCCAACAAGTATTTTGTGTTGAGCAGTGGAGTTTTTATTCCAGAATTGAGTGTAGGTGTTTTTGTTGAGGAGCTCATTCCTTTACTTGATTTGTTTATATTTGTCAAAAATGTTTGACTCTTTTTTCCCATGAGATGATTTAGTTGTCAAAGTAGTATCTGGATTCCTTTGAAATGTTTGTGATGATGGAGAACCTATAAACAGACTGTCTGAATGGGTTGAAGAGTTTGGTCCCTCCAAGACTATGGTGGACTTCATTTCTCCCTCCTTGAACAAATCTATTGTATGATTGGTTTTATCACTCTTTATGTATACCTAAAAATCCTCAGTTGATACCTCTATGACTGAAGGAGAAACTTCCTTCCTTAATCTCTTATTTGCTTTATTTTGGGGTGTATTAGTCTGTGAAGTGGTTACAGAGATAGAATGATCCTCTAGTTCTTGCAATGTGTTTTCTTGCCACTCTGTCTAGTTCATGTATCTTTCCACCTCCAGCCTTTGTGTATGAACATAAGGAGTTATCTTTTGTTTGGTTCTGAGTTCATAAATGACAGAAAATGGGTCATATGCCCAATTGAAACTCAAAGGAAACCTCATTTGTTTCAAGAGGCTATATGCTTATTCTCCTGATGATCTTTTGCTGTAGATGAAAGGTCCAACCTGGGTTTTGATTCTGAGTTGGGATTTTTTTTTTGTTGCAACAAAGTGAATATCATCTAAATTCACCATTTGCCATATATAATCTAGTGCAAAAATCCTCACTAGGAGGTATTTGGGCAATCTGTAAGGAGGCAGCTGTAACATACCCACTACAGTCCTCAAACTTTTTCAGATTTCTTTAATTATTAAATTCTAAGGAGCCTAGCGTAGACCCTCCTTTCCCTTTAAAGTCCCTCCTATGACCGAGGCCATGCCCACAGTCCTTACTGAGAAGGCACTTCTGCTATCGTGATACGGGGAGTCGTGAGGCAAGCGATCCCTTTCTCTCTTGACTTTCAAATGGCTGAAACCCAAAACTAGGTCCAAGTGCTTATCGAGATACACAGCCAGTCGGAACAAGTTTTGGTACTCTACCCTTCGGGGCTTCGCATATCAAGATTTTGGGATATGCGATGATAGGATAACTTACCATTAGGTGTCCCAGGAGCCAAATCACCGAAACACCATATCTCGTCTGCACTATTATTATTTTGGGATTTCTCACTTCGGGTTTTCAGGACTGGCGAGTGTAAGAGAACTTGCCAATAGGTATCTCGGGTACCAAAATAATGAAACACCCAGTATTATCTGTGCTAAGCCATTTCGGCATTCCTCCTTTCGGGATTTCATGAGTCGGGGTTTCGAGACTGGCGAATACATGGGGCCCGCACTTAGGTACCCCAGGTGCTGAAATACTGAAGTATAATAACCTCTCCACACTCTATCTTTTCAAGATTTTGAAAGTCTAGACTTCGGGACTTGCGAGTACAAGGGAAACTTACCCTTGGGTCTTCCGGGTACCGAAACGCCAAAATGTCGAACCAAGTCACACTATGCCAATTCGGGATACTGCAAGTTGGGGTTTTGCATATCAGAACTTTGTGATATAAGAGGTCGAAGATTCACACTCCTTAACTACCCGAGTGTCGAAAGGCCGATACACCCGCTCCTCATACACTCGACCAAATTCGTGGTTTCGTAGTTCAGGATTTCGCAACTAGCGGGTACAAGGTAACTTATCCTTGAATATCCTGGTTCCCGAAATACCGAACATCGATACTTACCCATGCTGGTTCAATTCAGGTTTTTGCGAATCGGAGTTTCATGATGTGCACAGACAGGAGGTATCGCGCCTAGATCTTCCGGGAGCCAAAACTCTGAAATACCAACTCTAAAACATGTTCCACTATTTCAGGATTTCAGGATATGCGACGACAAGAGGTCTCGCACCTGGGTTTCCTGGGAGACAAAACTTTGAAACACCAAGCTCTAAACATACTTCACTATTTTTGGATTTCCTCCATAATGATTTTGGAATATGCGACGACAAGAGATCTCGCACCTGGGTTTCCTGGGAGCCGAAACTCCGAAACATCAAGCTCTTAACATACTTCACTATTTCAGGATTTTGGAATATGCGATGACAAGAGGTCTCACACCTGGGTTTCCTGGGAGCCAAAACTCCAAAATACCAAGCTCTAAACATACTTCATTGTTTCAGGATTTCCTCCATCGGGATTTTCGAATATACGACGACAAGAGGTCTCGCACCTGGGTTTTCCGGGAGCCAAAACTCTGAAACACCAAACTCTCTATCATTTTAAGATTTCGCAAGTCAAGGTTTCGGGACTTGTGAGTACAAAGGGAACTTACCCTTAGGTGTCCCAGGTACCGAAATGTTGAAACATCACAACTCATCCAAGAGCTGATACTCTGAAACATCATAACTCATCCATGAGTCGAAACTCTGAAACATCATAACTTTTCCACACTGGTCCATTTCGGGGTTTCGCTGATCGGGATTTCAGGATTGGTGGGTACAAGGAAAACTTACCCTTAGGTGTCCCAAGTACCAAAACACTGAAACACCGAGCTCTAAGAGGCCCACTCTCTCTCGTGCAAGGTTTCCAAACTTAGGCCTTAAAGTCCTTCATCGGGTTCCTGGGCAGATTTTCACCAAGTTTTATGACCAGACTGATAGGTCTTCTTAAATCCCTGAGTTGTTAACATCTATGATATATAATAAGAAAATTTAGGAGTCTACCAAGGTGGTAGTCCTTTCAGGGAATTTTCCCCGGCTCTAGAATGTAAGGGAACGATCCCGAAATGGTGTCCCTTGGGGGGGGGAATCTATCCAAGACAGCATGAGAGGTAATTAAGGGAAACAAAACTCCCAAGAGCAGACTTGAAAACTAACTTCATTCAAATACATCTATGTGTGTGTGTGTGTGTGTGTGTGTGTGTGTGTGTGTGTGTGTGTGTGTGTGTGTGTGTGTGTAAACATAATGTGGTCATTCCAACATAAGCATGCAACCACCATTTTTTATCAAAACACCATGCAAATATTTCTACATAGAAACCATTCATAAGTGTTCAAACCATGAGCATATATTCCAAGATATTCAATGCAAGACACAAGATATAAACCCTTATCAGAAAACACTAGGTGATGCAACTGTTGAGAGGGGTGCTCATTTCCACCCAACCGTAGGCTCAGCGACTCTGAATGGATTTACCACTAGCCACCCCCGAACTTAGACCACGATGTTGTGAGACTAAGTCTTTGTTCATCAGAAGTTGAGAATGAAGGTTACTCTCCTTCTTCTCTGCTCATCATTCACTCTGTATAATTTTACAGACACCTTCCGATTTATCCCCTCTTGCAATCTATGTCACAACTGATCCCCCTCACACCTATTTCCTGCCTTTTCTTTTTTCGGTGAGGTTGCATGTGGCACGAACTTCCCCGCGGTGGTCAGGTCTGAGGCTTCCAAAGATGGGTGGTTTCACCCCCATCCCTCATTAACTCATGAGGAGCCTCTTCACCTACCAACCTGGCAAGTAATTCATTTTAGGGCCAGCGAGTCGCTCTTGGTTCTCCGAACCAATGAAGACCAAATACGGTTTGGTTCGGTGGAAGTTAACACCACCACTCCAGGTGCCTTCCACCACCTTTCTTTAGTCATCGTGGTCTCTTTTTCAGCACATCCCCTTCTCAGCAGTCTTGTAACATATATTCATAACATTATTTACATTCATTGACCTTTTACTAAGGTCCATTCAAATCACACATTCACATCTTTGAGTTTTCCATAGTTCTTAGCCAGTATAGTTGTTTTTTACAGACTCGGGAAAACAGGGTGTTACAATTCTCTCCCCCTTAAAAGAAAATCATCCTCGATGTTCTTTCTATCAATATGACATGTATGTATAGAGGTAAACAAAATCAGATATGTTTGTTTCATGGCATCCTCCATTTACCATGTAGCCTCATCTAGGCCAAAATGTCTCCACTGCAACTTGATCTGTGCAATGGTTCGGTTCTGGAGCGGGGTTTCCTTTCTGTCCAGTATGCATTGAGGTTCTGGTAGGAATTCTCCCTCCGGTTCCACCTGGATCATAGACCAGTCAATTATATGATTAGAATCATGTACATATTTCTTCAATAATGAAA
>ML797539.1:197245-210182 GCA_009831015.1 Picea engelmannii
AATGCTCCTCTTCAATTTGGTGTCCATCATTCTCAACAAGCTAGTCCAAAAGTACCCAAGGAATTGAGTATCTCTATCAGAGACGATAGATGTGGGTAATCCAAAGTGAACCCAAACATGTTGAAAGAAGAGATTAGCAGTCTGCTCAACAGTGATCTACTTTGTACAAGGCATCAAGATACACATATTTTTGAACCTATCCACTACAACATAAAAATAATCATGACCCCCTTTGGTCATTGGTAAACCCCCTACAAAATCCATGGATATACTTTCCCATGGATGGGATGGAACAAGAAGTGGTGAGTATAGCCCCGGTTTTCTATTAGTGGGCTTACAAGTAGAACACGTCACACACCCCTTTACATGTTTATTTACAATTCCTTTCATTTGAGGCCAGTAACAAAACCTATGCAAATGAGCCATAGTTTTTCCTAGCCCAAAATTCCCAGACACAAGAGAAGTATGAGCTTCTCGTATTGCATGGACTCGTTCACTTGTAGAAATACATAGCTTTTCGAGATGGTACAGTAAATTTCTCTACAAACAATAGTTCTCTACCTGTGCACCAATGGTTAGCTTCTCATATACTTCTTTAAAATTTTCATCGATGTCCTATTGTTCTATATATCTATCATGAGATAAAGAAGCATTCTTCAAAATAATAGAAGCAGCAATAGGAGGTCTAGAAAGCATATCAACTGCCTTGTTACTTGTACCCTTTTTGTACTTGATTACCAAGTGAAATTGTTGTAGAAAACCCATCCACCTGTAGTGTCAATATTTTTGCAATTTGGTCTATGCTTGAAGATACTGTAAGGGTTGGTGATCTGTATGTATGATTGTTTCCTTCCCTAACAAGTAGTGCTTCCATTTATTTACACTATGTACTAATGCATACAACTCCTCATCATATGTAGGATAGTTATCAATAGCTTGGTTAAAATTTTCAGAGTGGTAACAGATAGGCTTATGATATTGCATTAGTACTACACCCATAGTGTATCCGCTGGCATCTGTCTTGATCTCAAAAGGTTTTTGAAGATTCGACAATGTTAAAACTGGTGCGGTACTGATCTTTCCCTTCAAAGTGTCAAAACCTTTTTGTTGCTTTCCTTACCACTGAAAAGTGTTCTTCACACTGGCTAAGGAATGTAGAGGAGTTGTTATGAAGGAGAAGTTGGGAATGAATCTCCTCTAATATTGGACTGCACCTAAGAATCTTTGAACTTCGGTTACACTTTTTGTCTCAGGCCAATTTACAATTACATCAACTTTGGAGGGGTTAAATTTCAATTGTCCTCTCCCTACAATATAACCTAAGTATACAAGTGTAGTCTTGACAAATTCACATTTAGAAAATTTTACATACATCTTTTCCCTTTGCAAAGTATCCAATAATTGTTTTACATGCCTCACATGCTCATCCCAAGTCTCGCTAAAAACAAGAATGTTGTCTAAATATACAATCACAAAGTCATCTATGAAAGGCTTGACTACATCATTCATCACACGCACGAAAGTTGTTGGAGCATTACAAAGCCCCAACGACATAACCAACCACTCAAACAATCCTTCTTTGGTTTTAAAGGCAGTTTTCCAAGCATCATGTTCTGTGATCTAAAATTGAAGAAGACTTGAAAAACTTGAAAATTATTGTAAGTGAATGTTATGTGTTTAAGGAAAAAGGATCAGTTTGCAACACATAGATTAAAGGATTACTTATGTAAAATACTCATAGACAGCAGCATAATCAATGAACATAAGCACATAAACACAGCAATTTGATAAAGGAGTTCACCCCTCTCTTGGGCTACATCTCTTGGTCCATCTTCCAATGGATCATTATTATTAATTGCTCAAAGTGCTCAAAAACATGTCTTACAATGCTCAAACTGAAAAATTGACTACTCCAATGGCTTCAGAGCGTCCAAAAACCCCTGTCTGGGCTCTTTCGGCACCTCAATCGGTCGAAAAATGAAGAAGTTAGGCCTCCTAGAAGTCTCTCTCTTCAAGCTTGTTGTCTCTGCATCTACAAAATGCACCCTTTTGTTGTTTGAACCTGGATCACATGCAATATATGGCATAGAAACCCAGTACCGGGCACAACCGTGCCAACGGTGCAAACCGTAGGACAGTTAAGGGCGCGTCAGCCCCTAATCGCCTAGGCACCTAGGCATATGGGTCATACGACCACTCGTTTGGCAAAAAGGGGCCAACGGTCAAAACCATGCCAACCGTTCAAAATTCCTGCGCGCAAACTTCCGTATAGCATAAGGGTCATATGTAATAGATATGACTGTGGGTTGGGCCCATTGCAATGCAACTCCCGTATACATATATAAACATTGGTTATATATTATATAACCAACCCCACGCCATATATATTATACCACGGTTATATGTAATACAATGAAACCACGGGTTGGGGCTAGGCCCCGTCCCGACCCCCGCGCCAATGTACAATAGTTCAAACATAAATATTTTAAAACTCATATATATATCAAGTGACACGGTGTGATATGTTGGTTGGTCGGACTTTGCAAAGGCATTGTGCGGTGGGGAGGTCCGGGGGTCGAACCCCATGGACTCCATTAGTTTTACATAGCAATAATGAGCCAATAAAGGGGTGCCACGTGGCAGCCCATGATTGGGCCATGTGGCACCTTACCATAAGCCATTGAAATGCCACATGTCACCATCTGATTTCAAAACTGCCAACCAATAAAAACTTGCCACGTCACTCCTGCCACATCATCGTACGGTCTGTACAGCCATGCCACGTCAGCCCGTATGGACTGTACAGTCAACACCAAAATTTTTGCATGTTTGACTTGATGAACAGATCACTATATCTCTTGCTCCTGACATCCGTTTGAGACGAAACAAGTTGTGTTGGGTTCACAATGATGAGGCCTACGCTCTCGTCCAGTTTGAAGTGATTCCGAGCACTTTGAATTTTTGAGCAAAATTTGATCCCCTGATCATTCTGCGACTCTGATTTGATGATATCCACTGCGCAAAACCAACTTAGTTAAATAGAAATAATTCTTCAATGATCAAGTAAATCATCTATGTGAGGAAGAGGGTATCAATTTTTCATCGTGATTTTATCTAAGGTCTGATAATCGACAAACATTCGCCATATGCCATATTTCTTTGGCACCATCACGATCGGAGAACCACAAGGAGATGAACTAGGCCTAATGACCCCTTGATCCAATAATCCATGTACCTGCTTCTTGATATTTGTCATCTCCACAACTGACATCATGTACATGCCCACATTAGGAAGAGGAGAATCCTGTTGAATATGTATCTCATGTTGGATTTCCCTCTTAGGAGGCAATCCATATGGTTCCTAAAAAATATCATCATACTTAGAAACGACATCAGTTAATTCACTTTCATGATATGGATCACACCCTTGGAAAGCATCATATCTCCCAACATCTTTCTCAATGACGACCATGAGTACATATCTCTTATTAGTGTTATAAGTCTTTTCATTTGACATGCACTAACAAGTGGTGTATTTACCCTCATGTTGTGAGATCTAACAATATATTACACTCCCCCCTTAGTAAGGTGGTATTTGTTCTCATGACAAAAGAAGACTACTTTTCTATCATAAAGATAAGAACTTCCCAACATTATCCCACATATATCAAGTGGTACAACATCCAAATCCACTTCATCACTCAATTTTTAAGCAATAGCAAATCTGATCCTACATTGTTTGGTGACATTAACTTTTTCTTTGTCGCATACCCAACCAAGAGGATAAGGTTTTGGATGTGGTTTGGTTTCAAGACCCATTTTCTTGACAAGTGCTTCAGATATTAAGTTTACTTGGGAACCCAGATCAAATAATGTATCTATCTTAGTATGTTTAGATACAGCTCTTATGTGAAATAATTCATTCCTCTTTTGTTCATCAACATGAGATTCATCATTGGAACTAGAACTAGCATGAAGAGAATCTTTACCTTGTACTCCAACCGTTGTTAACTTTCCTTCATCTCCTGAATCAGAACCAAGATCTTGTTGTACCGTAGCAATGGTCTTTGTCTTTCCCTTTCCACCGAACTGTTTCGGTTTCTTTTCTGGATGCAGTTTCCAAAAGTGTTCTTCATCGTGACCACTCTTCTTCCAATGAGTGCAAGATGGTTTTCCTCCTTCTCTCGTCACTATAGTGGTCTTCTTATCCTTCCTTTTAAACTTCTTAAAATTCTTCTGTGGGAAATTGGAAGGTTTCTTTGTGGGATATTCTTGAACATGTTTCCCCCTATTCTCAAAGTGAGTGACTTGCACACAAACTTTGTCAAGACTAGTGGGGTTAAACAAGAGAAAAGTATGTCGAATATAACTATGAAGTGCACCAATATACTTCATTAAAGTCTCATAAGAATCCAAAGGAATGTTCAATGCAATATATTTCTTCCTAAATTGTTCTGTGAAACTTTGTACAGTTTTTCATTTACTTTGCCTTAAAGTTTTTCATTCAATCATTGCTTTATGTAATTACCCTAATGGATAAAATTGCTTCCTTATCACTGATTTAAATTCTGACCATGAGGAAAGAAGCTTACCACACTTACTTATGTCCTAAATATTTCTCTCCCACCATATGAGAGTGGTGCCTTCCAACTAAAGAGAAGCCAGTTGCACTTTAACTTCATCTTCATCAATATGTTGGACACAGCAATACACTTCAACCTGTCAGATCCGATTATCTAGCTTCTCAGGATTAGCATTTCCATTAAACATAGGTAAAGAAAATTTTACATCAAGATTTAATAATGGTTTCTTAAAAGAGGCTTTATGGCCAGAATGATGAGAATGATGAGAACGCTCAGAGGAAGAAGAACTATAATTTGAAGGTGAAGACAGAGGCTCAGGAGGATCTCCTCCAGCCCCTTGGTTTACCGAAGCATCATCATCTTCATGTGATCCCTTTTTCTTCCCTTTCTTCTTCATCCTCTTCTCGTAATCACCATACATTCGCTCGACCATTTTTGACAAGCGATAAAAGACCATGTGAAATTTTTTCTCCTGTTCATCATGCTTGTCCTCTTCTGCCATTTTCTTCCTTATGGATACACATCCAAATTTGGGATTGAAAGTTTTAAGTGTTCCTTCACCCATCTTATGCTTGGCCCTAGTAAGCATTCACACTCAAAAATTCAAGTCAAATATGACTACTCTGATTTCATCGTAACTTATAAAGAATTGCATTAAATGAGCATAAATTAAAGTGCACCATCAAAGAAGGGAAAACTTAAAAATGAAGAGACATAAGCATCAGATATGAAAAAAAAAAATTGATAAAGGAGTTCGTCCCTGATGGACTACGTCTTCGGGTCTTGCTCTCAAATGGGTAGGCTCTTTCATTAACTCAGCAAAATAATTTGTCAAATACATGAATATACCTCATTCTGAAATCAAGTTGCAGAAATAATGCTCAGATCAGAAAGTAGAAATCACCACTGGATTCATGGCGTTGAATTACCCAAAAATGATTTTCTCCATGCTCTGATACGACTCTGGCACTCCCACGCCCAAGAAGAATTATGTCTCGATTTTTGTGCCCTCTACAACCTGCAATTATGACAGTACCATCTTGAAATATGTGCCCGTAAGTCTGTACGGTCCATGCCTCCTCTCTTGGATCTGGGTGGATTGTACCCTTTTAAGTAATTAATACGGATGGATATACCAAGTGGCATCAGTGGTGCATTGGTTATGGGCGGACTTGTAAAGGCGTGGGTATTGGCGGAGGGTACGGGATTGAATCTATCGGTCTCCAGTTTTAAACATTGGTTTATATATATATATATATTGGCAGAGGTTACGGGGTTGAATCTACTGGTCTCCAGTTTTAAACATTGGTTTATATATATACATGTTGAAATATATTTGTTTCCCTCTAAGTTTAGTGGATCCTCTATCGATACTTCCACCAACTGCTAACATTGGCGTGGTCTGCCAGATTTGTCAAACCAACCATATTTGTAAAACAAAAATTTGTTCACAGGTCAATATTGGACATTTCTGGGATGCCACGTTTCGTCTGATGATTGGGCCACATGGAGCCCACCAATAGGTACACCTGTATGTTGATGTTGCTTCCCTATCACTCTGTACTAACATGTGGCACTTCCTGGGTAGTGCCACGTGGCATCACCTGGCAATGCCACGTGACACTTTTCTACTAGTCCACATGGACCCCTGAAAAGCCTATTGGTGGGTGACACATGGCAGCCTCTAGTTCTGCCACATGGAATGCTGACATCAACATCATGTACGATGACATCACTCTACCATGTCATTTTTTGACATCATGCTGACGTCAGCAGTACGGATGATGATGTGGCCCCTTGTTGACTAGCCATTTTGACCGCAAATTTGACAGTGAATATATTTTAAACCGTAAATTTGTTTGATGAGTCGTTTGCGCCATTAGAAATCATGTGACATGAACTTCACGATCATGCCATTTTCAATGAGTTTTGGGAACTTTGAATTTTTTCCCTTCCTCTGTCTGTCGGAGCCATTATGAGCGTTTTGTGTTGCCTCTATGAGTTCTGAGTTATTCTTATCCTTCTCTGGATCCTTTTTGGATCACCCAATCCTCTCTAAGATTTCAAACGACCCACAATAACGAGCTTCCAACTTTGAACAATTTCCCAACTTCTGGGAACTTATGTTGGCCTTTACTTTGAATAATACATGGTCACCCACTTTAAATTCCCTGTGAGTTCTTCCCTTATCAGCATAGATTGTCTTCTTGTCTTGAGCAGCCTTTAAATTCTATTTTATTTTCAACATTTTCTCTTCGATTTCCCTTAGTATTTCTAGCCCAACCACTTATCTATCTGTTTGTTTTTCCCATCTTACCAGTGTGTTGCACCTTCTGACATAAAGTGCCTCAAATGGGTTCATCTTTAGAGATGCTTGGTACACATTGTTATAAGAAAAATCTACTAAGTATAGATAGTCTTAACATTTTGATGGTTTATCCATCACATACATCCTCAAAATATCCTCAATCACTTGATTCACCCTCTTTGTTTGTCCATCTTATTCTAGACAATAAGTTGTGCTAAAATTCAAATTTGTTCCAAATCCCTTAAATAATCTTTTCCAAAAATTTGATGTAAATTTTGGATCTCTGTCAGACACAATTGACTTGGGTATACCATGTAGTCGAGCAATTTCTCTCATATAAATATCATCAATGTTGGTTTCCTTGTGAATGAGCTTTATTGGAATAAAATGGGCAGCTTTAGTAAGATTATCCACCACTACCATGATAGAATCATGATTCTTGTTTATTCTGGGTAGTTTGGTGATGAAATCCATTGTTACAACTTCCCATTTCCACTCAAGAATGGGTATTGGTTGTAGCAAACCAGTTGAGTGTCCATGCTCAACCTTGACCTTTTGACACTCCAAACATTTAGAAATGAAATCAACAACTTCTTTCTTCATTCCTGGCCAATAATATTGGCTCTTGACAACTGGAATATTTTTTTGGTAACCTGGGTGCCCAGCGTAAGGCACATTACGCATTTCTATAAAAAACATATTTTTCAATTCCTGGGGATTTGGTACATAAACTCTTCCCCTATACATGAGAATTTCCTCATTTCCAATCTTGTAGTCTTCAATTTTTTGCTACAAAATACCTTGCTATAATTTTTTTATTATTTCCATGTATTGCAAATCGGGTTTTGCATCCTCTAAGATTATATCTTTCAAATCTGACGGTACATGCTAATGCTTGTAGCATGCAACTCATGCACACTTATGCTAAGTGCATCATCCACCTTGTTCTCTTTCCCTTTGATATGTTTTATATCAAAGTCATATTCATTGAGAAATACTAACCACCTTCTTTTTCTGGCATTTAGAGTTGGTTGACCAAATAAATATTTTAAACTAATATGGTTTTTTCTCAACTCGAACCTTTTCCCCATGAGGTAGTGCCTCCACATATTCAAGGCATGAACTATGGCGTCCAACTCCAAATCATGAGTAGCATAGTGCCTTTCATGCTCCTTCAACTTCCTCGATTCATAGCATAAAACAGACCCATTTTGACTGAGGACTCCACCAAGCCCTTCTTTACATGCATCAATGCAAACAATGAAGTATTCATTTGTATTAGCAATACTTAGTATTGGAGAACAATGGAGAACAAGCATGCATATCATCGTCTTTGAACTTCTCCATAACTGCAACGTTTTGTGGTTCCTTCTCTTTTCCTTCTTCAAACTCTGGTTCCACGATATTTCCTTTCATGATATCCATCACTTTATTCTTGGCAAGGATGGGGTCAATCCTTGTCTTCCATGCTCTGAAGTTAGAGGCTCCATCTAACTTGTTCTCTGACTTCATCGAATAAGTCATGGCTTCTTTGACTTGGTCAAACCCTAGATTTGAGCACAAACTCAAACTTGACGTCTTGTCTTGTTGAGAGTACCAGAAGATGCGCTAGGCTAGGGTGTATTGATATGTCTAGATATTAGGTCAATCTCTTCACTTAAAGTGTCTCAATGAGAGGATTAGCGTTTCTACAACTGCACCTGCTAGTAACCCTAGTGGCAGTGCTTCAACGAGCTTAATATCCTTCTGGCTATGTTTCCTTCCAGCGGTTAGACTGAATGAAGGAGGTGTGGGCCCATAACCTATTAGAATATAATGGATGTTCTTGTTTTACCACTGACAATATCTCTATTGTCACCCAACCATAGGCCGAAGCCACCCTCCGAGCACCTTAACCTTGACAGAGAATCACTCTGGAGGAAAACCCTAAGCTCTTTATCCAAACAAAGGGTATCGCACATTTCCCCAAGGATAGCGCACCAACAAGAGATGATCATATAGTCCAAACCCTAGCCAAGAGATATTCCAAGCCAAAATGTAACTGCTAGTTGCAGCAACTGCACCGGCAGCTCTCCTCAAACCTGTGCACAAAACTGGTCACTGCAGTGCACACAAGTTGTTGCTCTGTAACTTTGAGACTGCCTGCCAGAATGAGAATTGGTCTCCTATATTTATACTAATTCTGGCTAATTGCTTGGGCCGAATTCTCATTCTGGGTATCTGTCTGTTCAGTATGTATTATTATTTTTGGCCGACTTCTTCTCTTGGAGGCTAATAACCTAATATAAATTATCTTCTTGAGCGAACAAGTCTTCTAGGGTTATTAGCCAACTCATTAGGGTTTCTTCTTGCTTCCCTAAGTATTCTATCCTTGTCAGGTTTACACGTGGAGGTAAATACCTCTTGCAACTACCAGAATATCAACAACCTTTGTGCTATCGGGCTTTCTTCAAGGGTTGACATCAATGACAACTAACCTTAATCAACAATATTTTGCTTCTCTGCTCATTTATTTAGTCTATTGCAAAATCTGTCATTGTGTGCATTACGTATTCACTTATACAATCCTGATGAGGTTAAGGAACCTTTGTGAGGAAAACTAGATCACACCAGGCTCCCCAACCTGTGATCTTGTTCAGAACCAAATATCAATATAGCATAGAAAAACCTCAGAATAAGTACTCAACACCTTGAAAAAGAGAGAATTTTAGTTAATAATCCTCTTCCATGGGGAAACCTACTTATACCACACATAAATGTCCAAAAACAAGATGATTCCAAATGAAAATGTCTCCTTAGTATATATAGGATACTAGGAGGTACAATTACAACTAATGGACTCAAGCCGACATAAATAAAATAACATTACTAATGTAATATGCCCAAATTAAGGGGTAATGAGCCACTATTTAGGGCTTAACATGCCCCTCCCCTTGAGACAAGTGTTGTCTGCGATGCTTGAGTAACTCTGGATTCTTTTGTATAAAAGACTCATCTTCCCAAGTGGAATCTCTAGTCGGTAGTTTCCTCGATTTAATGAGATAATCTGAAATGGATCTATTCCTCAACTGGCGAATTCTTGTGTCAGTGATGGATTTAGTATCCAATATGATTTTTCCTTCCCCGTCAATTTTTAGCAATATAGTTTGAACTGGGATATTGTCACCTATAACCTTCTTTAAGCATGAAACATGGAAAATTGGGTGTACTCGAGAAGATGAAGGCAACTCCAATTTGTATTCCATAGTACCAATCTTTTGCAACACCTTAAAAGATCCATAGTACTTTGGTGATAATTCATTATCCTTCTTGGCTTGCTTGAGGGACATATGTTTGTATGGTTGTAGTCTTAATAACACCCAATCCCCTACTTCAAAACTTCTTTCACTACAATGTTGATATGCTTGTTGTTTCATGCGATTTTGTGCCATGGTCAGGTTGTCCTTTAAGATTTGGAGAACTTGTTGTTGATGCTCGATGTGATCTTCCACTTCTTGAACCTTATATTTTTCTTTTAGAGAAGAAGTGATCGAAGGAGGGTGGTATCCATAGAGTTCCATAAATGGTGTCATTTTTTTTGCAGTATGAAAGGAATGTTGATACTGAGAGGGGAGTGAATCGGTATCAAGTACAATTTAAAACCTTTTTCAACTTATAATTAAACCATTCAACTATATCCAATGAGAAATGAAAAATAGTATAAGAGTTACACCAATACACCACAATACACCATGCACAATATATGAGAAATAATCAATGGTTATTGTTCAAGGGAAGTAATGACTTCCAAAGGTAGCTACAGCTTCCAAATGAAAAGGGAGGGATAAACCTCCAAGAGGAAGATACAATCCTCAAATATCAAGTGAGATTTTAACTCTCCATCCTTGCCCCTTCCTTCCACCCAAGAATATATGAGAGATAATAAAACTTTACTTTAAATCATCACCATCAACCAATCATCACATGCAACCTGATAATGCTTCCTGAAACTTCTTCAATTTCTGCAATTATTCAATTCTTGGAGTACTCTGATCCTATAGATAATATTACTCAATGTATTCTCTAAAACTCCTCCAATTTTCACTCCTTGAATCCTCCCCAAAAAGAGGTTATAGAAAGAATGGTAGAATTTATTCAATTATGGTCTATTCAGAAGACCCAACTTGTACAGCATGCCCCGCGCTCAATATTTAACATTTGATTCTAAAACTCTCACACAAGAAAATAAAGTCTGTACTCTTTCCAATTGAAGTTGTCCCACTTCATTTGGATTCTGTATGAAGAAGTTATGACTGTTTTACCCAGAACACATGTTTGTTGACTAGCTTCAGGACTGGTCACAAACCCTATCTTCCACAGAGTGTATATCCATAATTATAGAGAATCAAGAGCTGAAATTTTTACCAGAGGTACCTTGATATGTCTTCTCAATACCATAGCGATTTCACCATCTGAATCGTTCTAGAAAAAAATTTATAGCAAAAATGGTAAGATGACGTGAAAATAACATACCTTAGAACACATCACCAAAAGACTTCATCCTCCCTTCAAATCCGACCTTCTTTTACTTCGTATTCCCTCTGAAATTTGATTTGTATCAAATGAATGTATAATGATGTTTATTTATACCATTTATGTCACTTCCTTTTAACATTAGGGCCAACCTGACACTTTCGTATTTTGTAATTCTTTTCTGTAATTATCTTCAGGGCCTACATGTACAATTCACTTTGTCATCCTCAAAAATTCATTTCTCCTCAACCATGAGGATCCACGTGACGTGCCACATACCACCGGAAACAACATGATGTATACTATCCATCCATGGGTGTTGTATCTGCATGTTCATTTTCCTTCATGTGAAAATACCTTCATCAATCTTGTGGTCCAAAACACATGACTAGGGTTGACATCAATGACAACAACTAATATTCCAACAATCTCCCCCTTTGTCATTGATGGCAACACTCATGCTCCCCCTATCATCATGATCCTAATTTCTCTCCCCCTTTGATATCAATGGAAAAGGTTAGGGATGCTCCCCCTGAGTTTAATGGCAAAAGGTAACCTTCTTCTTTGGGGCTGCTCCCCCTGAACATGTGGCACTCAATAATACTTCATCCTTATTTTTGGTCTTTGGGACTTTTTCTTCCTTGGAATCGTTTTGTGTGGCTTCTGTATTCTCTCTCTTATTCATGTCTAGGATGTATATGTTGTTCGGTATTCTTGTTGCAGTTGCAACCAATCTTCCCGAGTTATTTTCTCTGATTTTACATTTTTGGGAGTCAAATGTAACAGTGTATCCTTGATCACATATTTTGCTGACACTGAGGAGATTATGCTTCAGAACTTCAACCAATAGGACTTTTCCTGCTTTTACATTTTCACTTCCAAGCTTTACAGTTCCTTTTCCAAGTATTTTGGTAGATGAGTCATCTCCAAATACAACATTTCCACCTCTTTTCTTCAAGCTGACAAATTTGCTTTGATCTCCGGTCATATGAGATGAGCACCCACTGTCTATGAACCATTCATATTCTTCTTTGCAATCTTTAGCGACCAATGCTATTCAACAATTTTCATTTGGTGGAATTTCTTTCCTTTTCCATGTTGTAGTTGGTATGCAGACATTTGACATACGATTATCTTCCTTCATCTCTCTGCAATATTGTGCTTTGTGACCAAGATTATTTCACTTGTAACATACAATATTTTCATCCATTAATGGGTCAAATGGATTATGATTTATGTTGACAGTTCTACGAACATTTCCATATCTACTATTTTCACCATTCATGTAGCTTGCATAGTTATTCCTTTCATTGATTCTACAATCGATTGCCTTGTGTCCAAAACTTCCACAAGTATAACAATGTCCAAGAAAGAAATTTTGATACCTGGGTGTAAGTGATCTTCTTTGTGGTGTGGTCCATCTGGGTTCACGATCTATTCTTTTGTAGTTTCCTTCATAATGATTTCTTTCATACCTGATGGGAGAGGATCTTCTTGATGTCTCATTCCTTCTGAATTCTAGTTTTCTATCTTG
>ML797540.1:0-13464 GCA_009831015.1 Picea engelmannii
TCACTTCCTCCAAGTTGTTGTTGTCATATACAAAGGTATCATAAGGGATCTTATTGGATTTAATAATCATGACCTTAGTCTTATCAGTATTAACAGTCATACCCATATTGGAGCAAAAATCCTTGATGATTCTTAGTTGGTTTCCAAGATCATGGGGACTCCTTTCCATAACAACGATATCATCGGCATAAAGAAGAATATTGATGACTATACCAGTGAGAGTAGGGGCCGACACAACCTATTTTTTCCAAGCAATCTTCTAACTTGTCAATGTATATGCCAAAAAGGGTAGGGGACAAGGGACAACCTTGTTTGACTCTAATATTGCAGTTAATCTCTTTTGACCGGCCCTTAGTGTTTTTAAACTTAGCAATAACGTTATCATACATCCTTATTGTAGCAACCCTAAACTCAAGAGGCACTTTTATCTCTTCCAACTTATTCCAAAGGTTTTTCCTAGGAACCATGTCAAAAGCTTTTCTAAAGTCAACAAAACAACAAAAAAGATTGGTTTTAGTATTGTGGAACTCCTCTGCAATGATCCTAAAGGTAATAAGATGCTCCACAGATGAATGATATGTAGCTCTTTTACTGTGAATTTCTAGCCAAAGGCTAATCTTCTTTTCCAAAATAATTCCATAAAGCTTGGCTAAAATCGGGCTAATCATAATGGTCCTATAATTAGAGGGAATGATTCTATCACCATTTTTAAAAATAGGAACACTGAGGCTTTGTGTCCAGGGTTTAGGGAAGCCCTGCTTGACTGCTAAATTGAAGAGCTTGTCTATGTGAGGGATAAGGATAGGCCCTCTGATTTTAAAAATTCCAGCTTGGTAACATTCAATGTCCTTAGCTTTCCCATTTGCAAGCTGCTTAACCCCGAACTCTATGTCATCTAAAGAAAAATTTATTCCTTTATAGGGACAATAGGAATGGTGTCCATGGAATTAGGGAACTCGTAAAGACTTTTAAGGTAGGAATTCCAGTCCCTTAAGGGAATCCTATTATTTTCTTTAGTATTGCGGTTTAGAATTTGGCTCCAGAACTTCTTAGGATCCAACTTATATAGTTGTGAAAGCTGCTCTTGCCTTTTATTTTATTTTTATAAGTAAGATTGTATAAAAGTCTGTCAAAATCAGGGTTACAAAAAAACATATGTTATTCCAGGCTGTAAACACTAAGCTTCCCCAAGGGGAAACCATCTCAGCCAGCTGAACAATACCAAAGTTTAAGTCTTAAGCTACTGAGCATAAAAATGTATCTACTGACATTAACAAAACCCAAAATTTTGGTCCTTAATATTGACCATCATAACAGTAATAGCCATTGATAGTATCTGATATAGGTGGCTATCATGATGCAAAACCACATTCACACACATAGCATAATAACAACGACACATGGACATATCACGTAGTGGGGTTGTAATCTTTCCACGCGTCCGGGAAGAAGGCGTCGGGTGTAGAGTCCTCGAGAGGAGTCGGCTCCTCCTCGACTGGTGTCTCGTCCAGTTGCATGGTGTCCTCCGGCTGGGTTGGTGGCATGTTCTCCTCCTGGCCTGGTGCTTCGTGCTCCGAAGTCCCCAGTGGGGGAGCTGGTGCCAATATTGGTGTCACAACTTCTTCAGCTTGAGCTTCTTCTGCTAGGGGGTGATGGGCACCCTGCATTGCTGAGAGCAGGTGCAAGAATTGTGATGCCTTGCCGTCCAAAATCTCTAGGCAGAACCGAAGGTCATCCAAGTCCCATCACAAGTCAAAGACCAGGCCTTGCAACAGTGCGAGGCCGGTTTGCAATTCAGAATCTGGGTTTGCACTAGAGTCAACTCATGAGAAAGGTTGTTGTCGTGAGTTCTAGCTTTCCTGGAGTGACTAGAAAGCCAAGCAGGCCGGTGAATTAGGGGGAGCCAATGGACCTGGGTACGAAGCAGAGCCCGAGTTTCCTGGAGGTACTGGGACGAATCCCAGTGAGGTCGTCGAGACATCAAGCCATTCCATCCTGTAGGCAAATGATGAAGAAAGGGGCGGGAGGTTGGCTAGAGTATGAGTCGACTGCGCCAAGGAGGAGGACGAGGTGGCTGACGAGGAGGAGGAACTGTGGGAGGGTGCAGGTAGAGGGCGGAGTGCCAAACAAGGTCGACTAGGTTGTCATGCCGAACCTCGTTTAGACTTTCCTTGCTGCCTTGGCATCTCTGAAACACCAGGAGGGTGAAAACGACTAGGAGTGAGCGACAACAAACCAAAGAGAAGTTGGGCAAGAGGCCGAGCTCTAGAGAAATCAACTGAGACAGAATGAGGCATTCAGAGCATCTGGTGCAGTTCAAATAACCCGAGTAGCTGGTGCGATTCATTAATCGTCCACATGCGCAGAGTAAAGGTCGAACCATGGCGCTAGTCCATCGAAGGCACAAAAAGGCAGATCAGGGTGCACTGAGAGTAATGGTGCCCTGACTCATGCATGGTAGTATTAAAGTCATTAAGGTGGCGAGAGGGAGAGGCACACATCCTTCACATGGTTGGCGCCATGGTGGCTCTCTCTTGGCTGCTCCGCTAGATGCGTGTTGTCCACTATCACCCCATCCGAGGAGTTGTCGATGAATAGAGATTTTGTCTGGCATCTCTGAAAGATAGGGTGCATCTGGTGGGTGGGGGCCTGTCAGAGAAGATACGGTCCCTTCCTTTCTGCCCCAATATTAGCTAGGTCTTCCGCAATCTGATTAGGTTTTCTTCTCACATGGGAAGGGATGAGAGCATGGCCGGGTTGCAGAAGAGTTACAATTTTCCTTAACCCCCGAGAGAGGCGCCAACAGGGTGAAACTTTCTCTGAGTCTACTTCGTTCGGGATTTTCAAGAAAAGATTGAGAATGACTTGAGAGTCTCCTTCCACTGTGAGCTTGTGATAGTTATGTTCTATGGCTAATTGAATCCCTCTTGTTAGCCCCCAAAGTTTTGCTACATTGTTGGTAGTGTGGCCTAAATTTCCCACAGTGAGGAGGTGGATGTTCCCCTGATGATTGCAAAAAAACGCACCAAAATCTTCCGTTCCTGGGTTCCCTTTGGATGCTCCATCAAAATTTAGCTTGATAAAGTCCAACGGGAGGGACTATCCCCTCGAGGAGGAGGAGGAGGGAGCATACTTTGGTTCTTATTGAGTTTCCAGTTATTCATAATTCTTTGTTCCTGGGTATGGCATGTTAAGTCCGCCTCAGACCATTGCTACAAGCTAATTATTTCTGTTATATTGCGAAAAATATGGGTCCAACCGTAATGCCAGTTACTCTGGGTGTTCCTGAAGATTTGGAAATTTCTTTCCTTCCAAAGTTGCCAAAGGATGAAACCAGGGAGCAGTTGCCAGATGCGATTTAGAACTGGTGATTGAAAATTCTTGTCTCTCCAAGCTTCCATGGTGTTGCTGATACTATCCCTTTTGCGATCCGAGGTGTGCATAATGGTTGCGCAATGGTCTCAAACTTTAGCATTGTAGGGGCAGGTGTTAAGAAGGTGATTCATGGTTTCAGCCTCCGTCGGGAAAATATGGCAAATAGAAGGTCCTGTAAAGCCCCTTTTGGTTAGATTGTCCCAGGTGAGAATGTTTCTGTGTGCCACCAACCAAAGGAATATGCTAATTTTTTGCCAGTGTTTCAGAGACCAAATTTTACGCTAGACTTCCCTTGGGGGAGGGGGATTGAGATTGGCCTTTATGGCATATGCCTCTTTGATGTTAAAAGTTCCCCTTGGAGAGATTCCCCATCGAAGGATGTCCTCACCTTGCAGGATAGGAATTTTTTCGTTTGTCGATCATGTTGTACCAAGGTTGAAGGTCCACCTGTGCTTCGACGTGTAGGTCCTCTTTATTGGACTTACAACATCTCCATACAGAATTCATGGGGTTGACCCTCCAGTAATCTGCCACTCTTGTCAAACCTGCTTGAATTGTTGGGGGGCAGAAGGTAACAACCCAGTCCTCTTGTGATAAAACCGGGAGTTTCTGCCAAGAATCATTCCAGAAAAGGGTTGTCTGACCATTCTATATTTCCTAGAAAGCGTGATTGACTACCAGGTGGCGATTTTTCCTAGTAGCTGTCCAAATCAGGGATCCCGAGGTATCTTCGTTCCAGCGAATGAGGCTTCTTTCTGTTGCGTTGGGAGTATACTTCCTTCGCCAAATCCTGGCCTAGAGGTCTTGAGGTCTCTTCAACCATCTCCACCAGATCTTGGCATTGAGTACTTTATTCATAGTAGAGGGATCTCTGATTCCCAGACCCCCTTGAGGCTTAGGACGACAGAGATTTTACTAGCTAATCAGAGAGAATTTCTTCCCCTCTTTGAGTCCCTGCCAGAGAAAGTTTCTTTGCAGGGCTTTGATGGCATTAAGAATGAAGTTTGGGGCCGCGAGAGCCAAGAAAGCATAGACAGGTAGAGCTTGCAGAACTGATCTGAGGAGGATGAGGCGACTGGGGAGGTTGAGAGCTCGATAGGTCCAAAAGGAGAGTCTTTTCGAAAAAGAAGTGAGGAGGCTTTCCCAGGAGCTATTTCTGAGGGATTTATCTAGGAGGGGGATGTCGATGTACTTGGACGGAAGGGAGCTTCGAGTGAAACCTAAAATATCTGAGATGTGGAGTTGAATCGGCACTGGAGTGTTGAAAAAGAAGATCTGGGATTTGTCCTTGTTTATGTCCATCCCCGAGGCCTTACATAAGGTGTGGGTGATAGAGAGAAAAGTATGGGCCTCTTGGACTGTGGGGGAACCCATCATCAGAGTATCATCCACGAATTGGATGTGTGAGATCGAGTGGTTGATGCCATGCAGGGGCAACCCTTTTATCATTTTGTTTGCTACCGCAACCTGAATGGAGCGACTGAGGCCTTCAGCCAAGATGATGAAGAGGAAAGGGGTGAGGGGGTCCCCCTGCCTGATTCCTCTAGAGGGGGAGAAAGGGCGTGAAGGAACTCCATTGATAAGGATTGAGAAGAAGGTCGAGGAGGTGAGGTCTAGGATCCAGTGTACCCAGGAGGGGTCGAAACCAAAGGCGAGAAGCATCGCGCGCATGTAGTCCCAGCTTAACTTATCAAAAGCTTTGGAGAGATCCAGTTTTAAGAGCATACCTGGAGTTTGGGTCTTCTGAAGAGAGTGGATGACTTCATGTGTGAGGATGATGTTGTCCAAGATCTTTCTGTCTTCCACGTACCATGATTGTTCTGGTGAGATGATGAAGGGAAGGAGAGGCTTGAGTCACCTTGCTATCACCTTGGTTAGGAGCTTGTAGATGATGTTACAAAGGGTGATCAGCCGAAACTGCTTAGGATGGATGACACTCTCTTCTTTGGGGATGAGGGTAAGGAAAGTGGCGTTGAGGGCCAGGAGGACTTGACCTGAAATTCTGGAGTCTTCAATGATCTCCCATACTTCCTCTCTGAGCATTGGCCAACAATGATGAAAGAAGTCTGACGTGAAGCCATCTGGCCTCGGGGATTTTCCCTTGGGGGTGTCCTGGGGAGCCTGGTCAACTTCTTCGAGCGTGATGGGTCAAACCAGGGCCGCGTTCTGTTCCTCAGAGATTATAGAGGGTATGTGCTGCATGATATGGGCAATCGCTTGAGTTATGTCCCTCCGAGGCTCCGACAAAAGGTTTTGATAATAGGAGACCGACTCTTCTTCCAGCTCCTCATGAGTGTGCCTAATTTTCCCATTATCTGAGATAAGTTGAGTGATGTGATTATCATGCCTTCTTTGGATGGTGGACCTATGGAAAAACTTGGTGTTTCTGTCACCCTCTTTGAGCCATTGGATGCAGGACTTTTTCCTCCACAAGATTTCTTCTTGGGCTTTTCTTTACTTCAGCTTTTGGCTTATTGCCTCTTCCTGCAACTTGAGGGGTTCAGAAAGACCCGTATCCATTATTTGGCTTTGAACGATGCTCGTTTTCTCCGCTAGTTGTCTTTGGGCCTCAAATATGTTGCCAAAAGTTTGCTTGTTCCAAGTTTTGAGCTTTGGTTTGAAGTTCTTGAGTTTCTGTTGAAACCTGTACATCTTGGAACTGTTGGACACTGCAACCTCCTTCCACCAAGCGTGAGCATTCTGCTGGAAGTCAGGGTGGTTGAGCCAAAACTTGTCTAGTTTGAAGGGTTTTCTCCCTGGAGTTGTCGGGATGTCCAGCGAGATTTGGATGGGCCAATGATCAGATCCGTGGAAGTCAAGGATATTGGCTTCCAAGGTTGTACCCTCCAGCATGAGTGAGTATGAGAGGAGGAAGTTATCCAGTCTATAGGCTATTTGGTGGGAGCCTATTCTACGATTTGTCCAGGTGAAGGTGCCATTGGAGGTGTTTGGGTCCACGAGACTTAGGTTATTGATTAGGTGTTGAAAGTCCTTCGAATCTGCTTCAAGATGACATGTTCCTCCCCTCTTTTCATCCAGGTTGCATATCATGTTAAAATATCCTCCCAGGATCCATCTACTTCCCGTGGTTAGAGTTGCTTGATATTCCAGGCTACATAGGAAGGCAGATTTGTCCATTGAGTTGGCAGGTCCATAGACATTGGTTAAATGACCTAGCTTGTTGGAGTCGATGAGTCGGTAGGCTGTCGAGATGGACCATTTGGTTGTGAAGAAGTTGTCCATAGTGACCGAGTTGGGGTTCCAAAGGATAGCCAACCCGCCTACTGCTCACATGGCTTATGTAGAGATGCCTTTCCCTTGCTTCTAGCAGTTGGGAAGGATCTTGTCCATCTCTTCTATGGCACATTTTGTTTCCTGAAGCAGCATTATGTCTGGTTTTTCTGGAATGATCATATCCTGTAATAATCTCTGTTTACTATGACCATTGAGTCCCCATATATTCCAGGAGATTATCTTCACGAGGAGGAAGGCGGGGGGGAGGGGTGAGAAACTATCATATATTAGATGTATCTAACCTAAGTTAACCATGAAGTGTCATATCTACTGGATGAGCTTGTTGGTGGATTTCCTTCCTCTTTTCTTTTCATTTTTATGAGATTTGTGTTGTTCCTTCTGCGTGTTTCCCTGGATTCCTAAGCCTGCATTGGATCTAGCGGTAGAGCCGACAGAAGAGTTGAGGAATATCTTGTACAATTTTCTCAGTTGATCAGGGGGGATGGTATAGAGTTTGTGACGCCTGTAGACGTGCTCCAGGTCTACTCCTGCTAGATCTTGCTCATCTAGTTCCATTTCCACATCTCCGTCTTTTGCCTCTGAGGGGTCCAGGGATGCAGCAATGGAGTTGGTTGTGGAGATGATTGGGGTTTTAGTAACAACCCTAGTTGAAAATATGATTAGGGATTATTAAGTAAAATTAATTAGGTAATTAATTGTCCTAACATGGTTTTAATTAAACAAAAATTGGCATAACGATATTAATTAAATATTTATTAATTAATTGTTATAACTTTTGATTAATTAATTAATTAATTACAGATCACATTCAATGACATGGGTAATAAATTTAAGAGGGTTAATAATTTTAATTTGTTTAATTAAATGATTTACGTATGCGGGAGGGGATCAAACATTAAATATAAGGATAAGATACTAATAAGGGGATAAGACATTAAATATAGGGATAAGATAATAATGAAGGGATAATATATTAATGAGCGGGAAGAGAGTCGGGGAGGGGAATATGACGAGAGGATTATTTTGGAGGAGGGGGAATGATTGGAAGGGGGGAAGATTGTATGTCGGAGGTGCTTATTTTTTTGGTGTGGGGAGTTTGTTTTATGGGTTTTTGGGTGAACCAGTAGCAGGGGGCACCGGTTTGCTGGGGGTTTTGGGCACGGGGCCCAGGATATCCTTACGGTATCCTAGAGCTAGGGAGCCGGATAGGCTGCTCCTAGATGGCAGGGAGGAAACACGGTTTTGGGTAGTGTTTGACACAGTTTCAACTTCAACATTGGACCAACCCAAGCAACGAGATTTAGCATCAGAAGCAGGGATTTTTAATTATGAATGGTTGAGTTATTTCATGCTGTAGATAGATTTTAATCCCTGCTAAATATTTTGTTTATATGCTAGTGATTGAATTATTTATATAAATTGAAATGAATTATATGTTAAATTTTATGTAATTTTGTATTTTACAATCTCTACACATGGTATCAGAGCCCTAGTTCAAAATCTGGAGCCAAGGGCCTACCCACCTACCCAAACCCTTAATTAGATGAAAATCCAAGCTCCAACTCTAGCCCCACCTAACCTGCAAGCCAAGCACATAATTTTTAACACAAATATAAAAATAAATGACATACATATTGAAAATGTAAAGGAAGCAGAGGCCTTATAATTACCAATAGAGCTTTTGGATGCACTGCTATGATCCCAACAACACCAGCTTTGTTAAATTATTCCATGAGTATGAACGAATTTATGTACAAGAACAAGTTCATAGGAATCTTTGGCACTGGACATTAGAGTTTAAATTCTGCTTCCTGTATACCCAAACAGAAGTTAATAGTTGTCAAAAAAAAAATTATGGCACAATACATTAACAACAATGAAGATAAAGACAACTCTCCCCATTAGCACCATCAAGGAATCTTCAGAACAAAGAAACATACATAAGGTCAGTCCAGTCACGAGTGTTCAAACTTCAAAGGAAATTGCATTCATCAAGTAGGACAACAGTCAAACCTGATGGGAGAGAGATATCCTCAATTTTTATACAAAAAAAAAAACTACTAAGTCCAAAGACCACACGCACAATGGACCCATCCAATGACTTCCAAAAGAGGAAACTCCAAAACCTAAAAATGGTTAAATAGAATTATCAGGTAACATTTCTGAAAGTTTCAAATGATCTTTGAAAGGTGCTCAATAATGCTATTGAGTTAAAATTCTCAACGAAGCGTAATAAAACTTAAAAAAAAAATAGAATCAATCTAAACTCATCGAATAGATTCATCCAGGAAAATTTAGCAAAGATATTAATCCACTAAATTTATCAGACTTTGTAAATCAATCAAACCTTTATTTTAAATGGGTAATATAGTAAAGATTAGGGTTTCTGTTTAACAAGAAAATATTAGGGCAAAGATTAGGGTTATGTTTAAATTAATAAACTTCAATGGCTATATATATATATATATAAGTTGGCTTTAACTCAATGTGACAGGCTAGCATACAAATACATTGCAAAACAGGCCTGTTATGTCAGCTACTCAGCCAAGAGTGTTCCTTTATGGTGCCAGATTAGCAATTAAAGCCAAAAAAAAAAAATGACAAGGAAATGAAACCACAACACTAATAATAAACCCAATTATAGAAAACGCCCCCTTATCATTTTTCGACCATTACCCATGTTTTGGAGGCAAGAAGAGAGTTGTAGTTGGTTTGTGTAAGCCAGAAAGAGGCCTGCGTTCGTGCTCATCCTCATTGCATGAAATGCCATAAGCTAGTCTATTTCACGCTGGCTTCGAAGGCAGGCAACTTTCTGCATTCATTAATAATTGTAACAAAAACTGTTTTGACTTTCTTACACCAATCTTTTCAAATCACAACTGAGAGCTGAACTCACCACCACATCATCTGAGTCTCAAGTGTTAAGTCGAGTTCATCTCAAGTGTCAAGTAAGCCGAGAGAAAGCACCCACAATAGATCCCAGGAGTCCATTGATTGTGCACAACGTGTCAGACTTGACAGGTCAGCGCAAGCACAAGGTCACGCCAAGGAGCCCCGAGCTTCACAATAAAAATAATTTTTTTATTATTAATACATCAATATATATATATATATATATATACATGCAAGCCAAACGCCCAACCTGTCAAGACCCGTATCCATAGAGCCAAGTCCGCAGAGACCGAGCGCACAAGTGCAAAGCCAGATGGAGTAGGAGCCCACGGGATCAACACGCGGACCGAGCACCGAGCCACGAGGAGGACCCTATGAGGGCGTTAATAATTGAACCACACGCGCGCGGATGATGCTTCCTCCCCAGGCAATTAAAGATTAGGCCAACAACATCGTGCCCTAACCTCCAAACATAGGACCGAGAGCCACTCACTAAGCACCAAATGCTGACACAATTTCCAAACGCTGAGCGCTAAGCCACGAAGAGGGAAGCCCATGGGTCGTTAGTTGTGCATATCACATATGCATTCCTCTTCATTTGTCGGCACCAGGATGGAGTGAGACGCAGATGAGAAGCATCGTCACCTGCGAGGGCCTCGACATTAGTGCCATCTGCGCCACATAACAATGATTCGATTTATCGGGTCACAACTCCGTATGGTAGGTTCGAAGTTTTGAATGATATCCATACAACAATTAATCTACAGATTTCAAATCGGCCTGGGTGAATTTGTAGCAGAAAACAGGTAGTAAAAACCTATGTGTGAGCCAAGGGAGAAGCCCACAATGGGCATCCTTGCAAACCAGCACCAAACACATACGGTATCCAAACACGTACGACAATGGGCATGCCACGAGCAGACCAACACAAAGCCACGTCGAGGAGCCCCGAGCTGCACAACATAATTTTTTTATTTTTTATTAATCAATAAAAAAAAAATATACGCAAGACAAACACCCAAGTGCCTCAGCCACAGAGCTACTAAACTCAACATACCAGCCAACACTCAATGCAAATTAAGTGGAGGGTAGCTCATGAGGAGCATTGTGTTTACACCGCACCTCAGTCACACAACTACCAAATTCAACATACAACCCAAGCACAAGCGTCGAACACCAGCGCACAAACCATTCACCAAGCAACAATAGAAGCCGACGACCAACTCCAGAAACCAAACACGTGACAAATGAGGAGGAGAAGCCATGAGAAGAGGCCATGGCGGTCGAGCGGGTAACCAGAGACCTCGCAAGAAGAAACAAAGAGGAAAAGAGGAGTTAGGGTTACAACGAAAAAGGTTAGGGTTAAGATAGGGAGGGGGCGTTGGAGGAAGCAAGGTGGGCACGTGGAATCCACGCGTGCCCGCACTTGTTTTTAAATTATTTCTATTTTCCTAAATTTTAAGTTTCTTTTTATAAATTGTGCGTGTGTTCGTTTAATTTTTTTTATTATTTTAGTGTAAAGATAATTAACTTTAAATTAATTTAAAGATAATTTAGGTTAATTAAATTAAATTAAATTAAAGTTAATTAAGTGGTTACACTAAATTATAATTTAGGTTAATTTAGGGTAAATTAATTTAAAATTAATTTATGATAATTTAGTATAAAGTAAATTTTTTTAAAAATAATTATGTAACTTTAAAATTATTAGTGTAACTAATTATCAAATTAAAATTTTAATTAAATTAATGGTGTATTTAGTGTAAAGTTAAAATACATTAAAAGGTTAATTAAAATATTAGAGGGTCCATGGGTTTTGAACCCAAGACCACCCACCAAGCGATGCGCCTTAAGAAGAGCAATAACACCAACGTGCCACACATATCACTTTTACAAATAAATTCACATATAAATAGTTTAATTATCAATAGTAGCAAAGTACTAGCCTAAAGAATAATCTCCGATTATCCAAGGGCCAAGCTCACGAGACCGTACACACAACTCATCGAGCCAATCGTCGAGCCCTTTCATTCCATTCCACCAATCAAAGCCAAGCGCTAAGCTCCAATGCTTGAAAGCCACTCTACAATCCTTAAAGACTCGCACCTGTAGCCACCGAGGACATTTCCCAAGGGGAGGGGGCTCAAGGCCACCTCCATATGGTAACAGAGTTGCGCCAAGGACAGTAGCTGCAAGAATTTCAATGGCAGCGAGTGTAGCATCTCGTTCATCACCAATGACGCAGACAGGTCCACGACCATCCCAGGGAACAACTAGTAGGGGCAAGGGTTCCAGGGGAAGGAACTCATTTCAGAGACAGTCACATAACAGTGCACAGGTTCAATCTCGTGTTACCTGTTGGGGGTGCGGAGCACCCCATTACCAGCGTGACTGCCCAGAGTTATAATCAGGATTCGCGCATAGAGAAGGGAAGGCCACGATGGGAAGAGAAAGTAGCAGCCACCAGATTTACGCATCGGTTAATAATCGCCAGGCCGAACATCAATCCACGGTGGTGGAGTCATCAGGTATGCTAAATCATATCAACGTTAAGATTTATTTGATTCTGGTGCTACAGATAGTTTCATTTCACCATCTGATTTAGAAAAGAGTGGGTTGGCAGCTTACGAGCACGATGACTTTAAACAAGTTGAGATGGCTTCGGGGGAAAAACAAGCGGTAGGACCTAGTGTTGCTAATTGTATAGTAGACCTGGGAGTGTGTACTACCAGGTTGAAGGTATACATCATTGCTCTCGGGGCGTATGACCTAATCATTGGAATGGATTGGTTAGCAGCTCACTGAGCCTTGGTAGATTGTTTCACAAAGAGGGTGCTTTGTGTCGACGATGAGGGAAGACCAATAGAGATCTAGGGTGTACGGAGAAAAGTGTCATTACGCTTTATCTCAACCATGAAGGTTAAACGATGCTTAAGACAAGGGTGTCGACTATATGTAGTGGAAGCAGTGAATGAAAGGAAGGGACCCTCATTGGATCAGTACCCGATATTGTTGGAATTTANTAGGGTGTCGACTATATGTAGTGGAAGCAGTGAATGAAAGGAAGGGACCCTCATTGGATCAGTACCCGATATTGTTGGAATTTAAGGATGTTTTTTCGAGCGAGTTATCAGGGTTACCTCCTAAGAGGGAGCTTGATTTTACTATTGAGCTAAAACCTGGTGCAGAACCGATTTCCAAGACTCTGTATCGGATGACAGCGCCGAAACCTTGTGAGTTGCAAATGCAGTTGAAGGAGTTGTTATACTTAGGGCTAATAAGGCCCAGTTTCTCACCTTGGGGTGCACCAGTAATTTTTGTAAAGGAGAAGGATGGATCCTTATGACTGTGTATAGACTACATGGACTTGAATCGTGCTACAGTCAAAAATAGGTACCCAATGCCACGAATAGATGACCTCTTCGATCAGATGAAAGGAGCAACGACATTCTCAAAGATTGATTTGTGATCAGGGTATCATCAGTTAAGGATTAAGGAATGCGACATCCCAAAAACCGCCTTTCGAACTCGATTTTGACATTATGAGTTTGTCATAGTACCTTTCGGATTGACCAATGCACCAACAGTATTCACGAGCCTCATGAACGACATATTCCAAAAGTACTTAGATCGATTTGTACAAGTCTTTCTAGATGACATCCTCATCTATTCCAAGAACGAAAGAGAACATGAGGAACACTTACGAGTAGTGTTGTCCTACCTTAGAGAGAACAAATTGTATGGGAAGTTGTCGAAGTGTTCCTTCTTTCAGAAAGAGATCCACTATTTAGGTCATATCATTTTTGGGAAAGGAATCTCTGTAGACCCAGAAAAGGTAAAGACCATTATGGAGTGGCCAGTGCTGAAAAATGCCCATGAGGTGAGAAGCTTCATGGGGCTAGCAGATTATTACTAGAGATTTGTGGAAGGATTCTCAAAAAT
>ML797540.1:13546-24291 GCA_009831015.1 Picea engelmannii
GAGTAGGAGACCATGTATCTTCTCCTTGGTACCCTTAAAGGTCAATCTGAGGGAACATGTGTTGACACAACTCCAAGGAGACAATTGGTATTTAAAGGTTACTTCAAACCTCCAAAGCGGGAGGCAGTTAGATCCAAAGTATGAAGCATATAGTCTGGAAGCAGACGAACTATTAAGATATCGGGGAAGGATGTACATCTCTGAAAATGGGGATATTCGAAGCATCATACTGAAGGAAGCCCATAGAGCACTTTATTGTGTGCATCCGGGTGTGAAGAAGATGTACGTAGATATAAGGAAGCTCTTCTTCTGGGTAGGCATGAAGCGTGATGTAGTCCATTTCATCGCCAAGTGCCTAGAATGTCAACAAGTGAAAGCCGACCACCATCACCCGGCAGGCCTCCTACAACCACATGATGTTCCTATGTCCAAGTGGGAAGTCATCTCTATGGATTTTGTTGTGGGGTTGTCGGTCACATCTCATAGACACAATGTCATTCTTGTGATAGTGGATAAGTTAACCAAGAGCGCTCATTTTATTCCGGTTAGAGACACTTACGATGTCACTGATGTGTCACATGTGTTTGTAAGCGAGGTTATTCGTCTGCACGGGATACCTAAGAAGATCATTTCAGATAGGGACTCTAGATTCACTTCTAGGTTTTGGACAAGTTTGCAGTAAGCATTGGGGACTCAGTTGAACTTAAGCACAACTTATCATCTTGAAACAGATGGGAAAACCGAGAGAGTAAATCAAGTCATGGAAGACATGCTTAGGATGTATGTCATGGATAATCAAACCCAGTGGGAGAAGTACCTACCTTTGGTAGAGTTTGCCTACAATAACAGTTTTCATAGCTCCATCGAAATGCCACCCTACGAAGCTTTGTATGGAAGGCCATGCAGAATGCCATTGAGTTGGGATAGACTAGAAGATCGAGTAACAGTTGGGCCAGAATTGATTCAAGAGATGGAGGAACAGGTGATTCAGATTAGGCAGAGACTAAAGGAAGCACAGGATAGGCAGAAAAGTTATGCGGATGCACACAGGACCGACCGAATTTATGAAGTGAGAGCCCAGGTTTTCATTCGTATCAGGCCTAATAAGAGTACCATACGGTTCGGGAAGGGGACAAAGTTGTCACCTCGATTTATAGGACCGTTCAGAATCCAAGAGAAAATTGGACCCATTGCCTATCGTCTCGTACTACTACCCCACTTGCATAAAACTCATAATGTATTTCATGTATCTGTTCTACGTCATTATGTTGCTGATGAATCACATAAACTAAATTGGAAGGAATTGCAAGTATCAGACACGGGAACCCTCATGGTAGAACCGTTACGCATATTGGACCATAGAGTCCGACATCTCAGGAACCGTCTGGTAGACCAAGTTAAGGTCTAGTGGGACAAGTATAGTCCATGATCTGCTACTTGGGAAGACGCCGAGACACTATGATGAGACTATCCCTCACTTTTTTGACCACCTCGAGAATATGTTTCTCGAAGGTTGGATGTATGTAACACCACCTTTTGACTTAGACAGCCAGTATTACCTGAGGCCTATATATTTTATTTTCTAGTCACAATGAAACTATTAAGTGATACACTTAAACTTTAAATGTATGAACTTTTATGAATGTTTAAATGTTATTGATGATGATGTATGTAATGCGATCTATTATGTGAATGTAAATTTTTCGAATGTTTAAATATTATTGATGATGATGTATATGATGCGACATATTGTGAGAATGTGAATTTAATGAATGTTTAAATACTATTAGAATGATGTTGGATACGATGCAATCTATTTTGGTAAATGATAATCTTATGAATGGGTGTCGAAATTGAATTATGGGATATTATGAGATCTATTTCTAACTGGAAGAATTTGATGTTAAGTTGTTGGTACAATGATACCAAATATAAATGATGATTATATGCAATTACATGATGATAATGCATAAAAATGTAGGAGTTTGTGTTACAGACTAATTTGCAGGTTATGGGCTATGAAATAGCCAACGTAATGATGATGAAAGTGGATATCACGACCACTAGCCGAGAAACATTATGGTATGAATATTGTATGTGAAATTATATTGGTTTGGATGCATCGCTATGATATGTGGACCAGTGCAGGATTTCAGGTGATGACACTGCCAAAAACCGAATAAATGATGACAAAACCCCCAACAACATGGTGCCACTGTATATTCCATTGTAGGGTGTGGACCCTAGTTATGATTAGGAGGGGTGGAGGCATTTCCCACCGTGTATCCTCTGAAACCTGAAGTCATGGGAGGACGATGTTAGTTCATGCTCCCCAAGACGTGTGATGATGATTGTCAGTTGCCTGCTAGGGAAGCTTGGTCGAGATAGCGACACTTCCGCTTACGGGTTCTATTTGGAGTTAGGTCAATATAGTTGACACTCCAAGATAGTCTAGCAGAGGAAGGATAGGAATTGAGATGGAAGTAAGTTAGGGAGGAAGGATGAGTAGAAATAGTTGAGAAAGTACGAAGATTTGTCTTATGGTGGAATTTAATGTTTTCCCTTCTAAAAAAAAAATGTGTATATATGAATATTCATAATTACGTAACTAAACCACAGTTGTCTAAATAAAATTGTTGAACCGGATAATTGTAATTAAAGGATTTCTCAAACAATTGATTGGTTTGTTGTCTTTTGTAAAAGACTAGTCTTGTTAATTGGATTGGATGCATACATAAATTACTAAAGGATGATAGTTTTTGATTATTAGTACATGCACGGGACTTGTATGTACTAGCTACACATGCATTTCTTGTACATATACACTAGTATGTATGAGTTTTCTTGACTTACTTACTGATAATGTCGGTTAATTGTTATGAATGTGTGAACCATGTTTCTTTTCCTTTGTACCATAAGATACCTTAACTTCGGGACGAAGTTTCCTGAAGGGTGGGTTTATGTAACAACCCTAGTTGAAAATATGCTTAGGGATTATTAAGTAAAATTAATTAGGTAATTAATTGTCCTAACATGGTTTTAATTAAACAAAGATTGGCATAATAATATTAATTAAATATTAATTAATTAATTAATTGTTATAACTTTTGATTAAATAAATAAATAAATAATTAATTACCTATCACATTCAATGACATGGGTAATAAATTTGAGAGGGTTAATAATTTTAATTTGTTTAATTAAATGATTTACGTATGCGGGAGGGGATAAGACATTAAATATAAGGATAAGATATTAATAAGGAGATAAGACATTAAATATAGGGATAATATATTAATGAGTGGGAAGAGAGTCGGTGGAGGGGCATATGACGAGAGGATTATTTTGGAGGAGGGGGAATGATTGGAAGGGGGGAAGATTGTATGTCGTAGGTGCTTATTTTTCTGGTGTGGGGAGTTTGTTTTATGGGTTTTTGGGTGAACTAGTAGCATGGGGCACCGGTTTGCTGGGGGTTTTGGGCACGGGGGCAAGGATATCCTTACAGTATCCCGGAGCTAGGGAGTCGGACAGGCTGCTCCTAGCTGGTAGGGAGGAAGCATGGTTTTGGGCAGTGTTTGACACAGTTTCAACTTCAGCATTGGACCAACCCAAGCAGCGAGATTTAGCATCAGAACCAGGTATTTTTAATTATGAATGGCTGAGTTATTTCATGCTGTAGATATATTTTAATCCCTGCTGAATATTTTGTTTATAAGCTGGTGATTGAATTATTTATATAAATTGAAAGGAATTATATGTTAAATTGTATGTAATTTTGTATTTTACGGTCTCTACAGTTTTCCCTTGGGTATCCCATACCTTCCCTTTCACTAGATTGAGGGGTGTTTTCTTTGGGGGTGGGTCTTGTGGGCCTTCCATACCCTCTGGTTGTTACTGCAAAATCTCAAATTGGTTGCTTGTGGTTGGTTTCTGGATGGTCTGTGTTGTTGGTCGCTTGCCTCCTTGTCTACGCTTTCCCGTCGTCGATATGAAACCCTCTTTATCTTTGTTTTCTTCTGGGTTTCCCTCTTTGATAGAAGTGTTGAGGGGATAGTCTCTAAAGAGGTTCCCATGCTCATGGCATTTTCAACATCTAAACAGAACGTGTTCATAGTCGATGGTTTGCACCTAGTACTCATCCTGGTATTCCAGAACGATAGATCCTGGCAACGACTTTGCAATGTTCAGATAGACACATATTCATGCATAGGAGGTATACCTTCGTTGCTTGGTGGCTTTCGAGGATTTGACATACACTCCTATTGTATTTCCTATGCCCGCCAGGACCTCTTCCAGCCATAACTCCTGCAACAAGGAATATAGCCTTAATCAGACTGGGGCGTGTGCAAAGTCCTCCAATTCATGGATAAATTTTTCTGTCCAGAATCTCAAAAAGAGACATGCCAAATTAAAGAAATACGGGTCATCATCGAAGATGCAGTTTCGGTCTTCTAGGTTATGCAAGATTATTGTGAAAAAACCCTTGGAGCCCAGCTGTAGATCAAAGTGACCTTTGGGCTTCCACCATTGATATATCCATTTCACCAGTTCCTTTTATGAGGGCCAGAGGCCTAAAAATTTACCGATTAAAGTGTAGTCTCTCATGTATTTCTTCTTTTCCTCAATTTGGGGTGTGCTTACAATTTATTTCGGGGCTTACGGTGCTTGGGGGATGCATTTTCCTGGTACCCAAGGTCGAGTTGTACTTGCCGTGGTTGGAGATTTCCCTGAATCTATATCCATCTCTCGATCTTTGAATGTCCCCTCGAATATAAGACGTGGTCTAAGATCCGGGGGGGGGTCGAAGGTTGGGCACTTGGAATCACCTCTGTTTTTCCCTTGTGCAGTTGCGTCACTGTAGGAAGGGCTTCTCAGCCCTCCCTCATTCGGAATTATTGTTCCCCTGTGTGGTGGTGAGGTGCACCAGGTCAGAAGAATCCCTAACCCTAGAGCTTCAACATAACTTAGTTTGAAAACAAAGAACAATCAACTTGCTCTTGCCTTTTATTGATATAGTACCTTTTTTGCATTTTAATTAGGGCTTTGTACGTATTGATCTTATCGAGTTTTAATGACTCATTAGAAGCATCCATATTGAATTTCCTAGCAATTTTACATTATTTATCATACCAAGGGTTGGTTGTTCTATTATTCTTTTTTATAGGACACCTTGAAAGAGAACTTGTTAATAGAAGTGGAAAGGGTAGTTTTAAAATTATGATAGAGTTCTTCAATGTTGTCCTTTTAAGTTAGGAGATTTAATTTACTATTTAAATCTTTTTAGAAAATGTCAACTTTACTTTTGTCAAAGCGCAAATTCCTTTGATTATCATAATTCTCCTCAATGGAACTCCTATGCATGGAAAATTTTATAGTTAGGGTTAAAGGTTTATGATCAGAGTCAAGCTCATGGTCATTTAAAAGTTCAAAAGTTGGTATTTGGTTGGAAATGGGGATATCAGATATCACATAATCTACAACACTACTACCTAGCCCATGAATACTAGTCATTTGGTTGGAGTTTGGCCACTTCATTACTCCATTGCAAATTATTAGGTCTTGAGAGCTGCAGAGCTTGACCAACTCAGTACCAAACAAATTCTCAATTAGGTCTTCAAAGCTTTTTTTGTAGCTATTAGATAAAACAAGGTCATCATCTAGCCATAAAGGATTATGGTTGGAATCGGTACTTAAAAGAGTAGCTTGTTTAGTTGCAGTCCTAGCATTAAAGTCTCATAGCAGGAGGATATTACCTTCATTTTCAAACTATAAATATCTTTTTCTAACTTATTATCGGGACAATTGTTATCTAGATTGTTTTTCCTTATAAAAAGTAGATTTAATAGGTGAAAAATAGAAAATTGTTAGATACATCTTTTTAGCATTGGTGTCTGGAATTTCTATCCAAATGTACTGATTGAGAGGGTCAATCTTATGAAGTTGAATGTCAGGAGAAATGCTCTTTTTAATATAACAAACTATGCCTCATATCTCTCTACAGTGGGATTTTTTGTTCCATGCCGACCACAAGAAAAATCCTTCTATGTTAGGGATCTTAGACTCCTCATCCTCCCAAGTTTCAACTAGACAAATAATATCAATATCACTCAGGATCCAACTTATCATAGGACCTTTGTGCCATGGAAATCCACGATAGTTCCTGTTAGTAACATTTGTGGTATCGATATTTTAGAAGGTAAGAGGGCCGAGACCTTTCGAGTCTCGAAAGACCGATGGGATCCTAGCCATTGAACTTGGCGGGACACACGTCAGACATCAGAAGGAGAGTCGGGATTTCAGTTCATCGGAGGATCGGAGTTTCTGGAGGCAGGGAGTTCTTACATGAGTGAATCGCGATGCGCGATTTCCCAACTGAATCAGAGCCGTCCGTCAGCTGAGGCACGTGGCAAGAGATCCCGCAGAGTCGGGGATCGGGGAATTGAAAGTCCCGCGCACATGGCAGTGGGAATCACGATATCCCGATACGCGATTTCCCAACAGAGCTAAGAGCCGTAGTGGGGGACAGGTGTCAGAAGGTCAATCCTTGTAGGAAGAGAGCGCCAAGGCATCGACATATTGCGAACTTGGAGGTTCGTGGGTTAGAGCTGCAAAGATTTGCGTCCATAGTTGTGAGATCGCGAGAAGTGATATCCCGGTAATCGCTGGATCAACGTGTGGGGACCGCAAGAGCAAGTGGAGTACAGGTGGCAGGCTTTGCACCAAGGAGCGAACCGTCGACAAGTCAGCGGCCATGAGCCATCGGGTTTCGGGGAATCGCAAGTTTCGTGGACACAAACATTGTGTCATCAAGAACGCCGAAAACCCGATGGAAAGTTGGACCGCGGTCACACAGGGACAGGTCATATGGACTATGGTCTAGCCGGTAGGGGCTAGCTCCCAGGAGAAGGAGCTCATCGCACATCGGGATATCGGGTATCCTGGAGGTAAGGAACTCACACACTTCAAACTCGCGAATCCCGAATCCCCGAAAGCCCAAAACCTCATTGCATGCTTCCTTTCTGCCACGTCCATCCCTGTGTCATGCCAACTCATATTCTCTTCCCGGCCCCTGTGTCTTGTCCACCCGGCTCGTACACTTCAAAGCTCGTGAATCCTACCACGTACATTTGCCCTATCACTTTCCCTCTGCCCATCCGTCCACATGGCCTCTCCTCATCTCATATCTGCATCGAGCGTGTCCAGCTACCCCTGCCTGGTCACCATCCGTCCATCATTTTGTGTCAAGTCTCCCAGTCATCACGAAGGCCTCCATGTTCTGTTGATACAGAGTCGACCGGGTCTTTCCCGATCTCAATAAGGCAGTTATTGTAGTAGTTAATGGTGGTTGAACATCGTTTCCTCCATAAATGAAAAGCCCAGAAATGACTGTAAGCTTTTCAATTCATTCACAGGTCCTTTGGAACGCGATTGCGTCTGACTGGAGTTCATGAACGTCCAGAGACTGCATGCGCATTAAATGAGAAGACGTAATGTCTTCAATGTGATGTCTCGATTTAGCTTCCATTGTTTTTGTTCCAAGTATATGTAGGCATTTTTTCCATTTTTGAAGGGATCTATGGTTGAGCTAAGCTCCCTGGTTGTAAAGTTTTAATGAAGCATTGTTGTTATGGATATATATGAACGTTGGAGACTTCTTGCCTTATGGATGCCAGTTTCTTTCATGTCTTTGTTTACACTGTGTTAGAGCAGCTCGGAATTGGAGGATCCAGTCGAGTTGTAGCTATTATAGGATGATGTTGTAATGGATCACTGTAATAGTTACGGAGCCTCTAGTCAGTTCCTGTGATTTCTTTGACGCTGAATGAATTGGAATTGGAGGATCCAGATAAGTCTTCTTTCAGTTTCTTGAAGCCCTGAACCCAGGAGGATCCTGCGTCCAGAGTTTTTCCCCTACAAACCATTGCAAGCCTGTTGCTCATAGCTGTTTGTTCATCTTCTCCTAAGTCTTCCACCTGCTCATCTTTTAATCAACCCACTGGCTGAAGTTAGGATTCCATACCTCCTCTGTTCTTTACGTACCAGACTCAGTCCCTGAGTTAGAGTGATACCTCCTAGATTCATTATCTCCATTTGATCACCCCTTATAAACAAAACGTGACATAAAACTGATGGGCGTTGGGCTTTGCTCCTGCAAGCAATCCGGGAGTGACTTCTGACGCTAACATTTCTGGTGCCGTTGCCGGGGACGAAATTGAAGATTTTCCCTGGGTAGAACGACATTGAGCCTCTGAATCCGAAGGTGCATCGGATTATCAGAGCCTTTCAAGATTGCTAAGCTGCACCTGGTGACTCCATTGTAACGACTCCACTGGGAAGAACCTGCTCTGTTAATTTTGGCTTTCAGAGGCCGGCATACGCGGTCTCATCCACAACTGCCTCTAGCTACGCCTGAAACAGATCCAGAGGCGGTGCTTAGAAAGGGAAAGGCCTCTGAGGAAGAAGCGTCCATCACCGAACCAGGTAATCCACCATACCCTTCTGTTGGAGCCCCTTTTTATCCTCCTCAGATTTTTGTCAGGCCTGTCTCTGCAGTTTCCCATTTCTTAAATTTTGGGAGTGTTCCTGTTGAGTTTTCCTCTCCTGGCCTGGGACCAGAGGGACAAGACTTTGTCACTCCCCTCTCCCTTGAAGCTATATCTTGGCGTAGACCCAGGGCCGTAGAAGATTTCCCCATTCCTGCGCAAGGAGGAGCACCTGCTGACTGGAGCTCGGTAGCCTGTTCCTTGAATCACCTCTTGTTTCCCACTCCACTCCGATATTTACCCTCCATATCCTCCAAGTTCTCCTCCACCTAACATCCCTATGGATGGTGCTAATCCCCCTCTAAATAGAATGGATTCCATAGTCGCTGCCAGATACGCTCCCTTAGTTCTTCCCCATCCTATGAATCCTCTCCTTGCTGGAGATTACCTGAAATACATGCCCAAGTTCATTGGGGAAGGAGACATAACTGTCGAAGAACACCTGGCTGCTTTCTATAGTTATGCAGACAACCTCAATATTGAAAATGAAGATGTCTGGATGAGAGTTTGTCCAGAGCCTGGATGGTGAAGTGAGGAAGTGGTTTAGAGGATTGGCCCCGAGATTTATTGCCAGGATTGAGGCTCTGGATAGTGATTTCCTGAGGCAATGGGGAGATAGGAAGGACTTCATATATTACATGACTAAGTTTGGGTCTCTGAAGAAAATGGAAGGAGAGTCGGTCTCTGACTTCTCCAAAAGATTCAATAAAATGTATAATAAGATTCCCGTAGAGATAAATCCCTCAGAAGCCTCTGCCCAAATTTCCTATGCTGTTGCATTTGACCCTGATTTCTGCCTGTTGTTGAGAGAAAGAAGAGCCACTTCCTTAGCCCAAATGAAAGATGCGGCCATAGAAGTGGAATCCAACATATTAGTAGCTGACAGACTGAGAAACAAGGCCGACGTGGACAGAAGAAAATGAAGGTCAGAAACCTCAACCTCTGGATCGTTGGTATTCGACCATCAAGTGGACGAGTTGACCAAGATGGTGAAGTATTTGTCTGTAGAAATGGAGAAGATGAGGGTGGAAGGGAGGCAAGCATATAAAGGCCCTCAGATCGCCGAAAATAGAGGAGGATTCAGGAAGCCAAATAATTTTACTCCCCCGAATATGCAAAGAGAGAAGGGAAGAGACAGAGAAGACCAGAAAATTCAGGCCCCTTTTCAAAACAATTTCCTGGACAAGGGGGAAGAAAGAGAAGCAGGCGAGCTTGATCCCGAGATCCATTGCTTTGGAGACACCCCTCCTTTTCCTCATCTCACCCAATCTGCATACGAGGAGTCTCTCATGGACAGTCAGCTGAATGAACTAAGCAAGGGAGACAAAGCTAGTGGCGGCCGAGGCATGTACAACCTAAGGTCTGATAAAAAGATAGCAGTGCATGATAGCCCTGAGCAGTCCATTAGAGCAGAGAGACCTGCTAATGAAGTAGCAAATGGTCACAGAGGTAAGAAAGCTCAAAACTCCTCTCCCATTTCCGATAATCATGTTCCTGAAGTGAAAGAAATCCCAAAGCCTACATCTTCTTTTAATTTTTAGCATGAGATTCAAAAGATCAGAATCCCTGTGCCCCTCACTGAGCTGATTAAACATGACGAATTTAAAAAACGCTTCTCTGAGATTTTACAGTCTGAAGCCTCATGCCTTCCCTCAGACTCCATAAACCTCCAAGACGAAAAGCCGGCTGTCGTCCTAGGTCCCATGGTAGAAGACAGAGATGACTCATCCCCCCCCTTCTACACCTCCTTGAACATACATGACAAAGTGCTACACAACTGCTTGATGGATTCAAGGGCCTCTCACAACCTCATGCCCAAAACTGTCATGGAAGAATTGGGACTGGAAGTTACCCGAGCCTATCATGACCTCTATTCCTTTGATTCCAGGAGAGTTCAGTGTCTTGGAGTGATCAAAGACCTGGTTGTAACCTTGTTTCAACTGCCTATGAAAAGTGTAGTCATGGATATCATAGTAGCTGATGTCCCCCCTAAGTTCGGTATGTTGTTATCAAGATCTTGGATAAAAATACTGGGGGGAACCTTGCAGATGGACCTTACATATGCTACTATCCCAGTGTTTGGAGGAGAGCATAGAAGACTGTACAGGGAAGCTCAATTGGCCTATATAATCAGTGATGAAGCCAACCCCACCAACCATCCTATTTTTTCCTTAGACACTGATTTAGGCTCCAGTTTACTGC